>JAVTVJ010004849.1:0-15038 GCA_034509425.1 Eopsaltria australis | reverse complement strand
CGCCGCAGTACCCGGATGTACTCGGCGCATGCGCAATTGGTCCCGAACTACCAAAATGGCCGCCGCAGTGCCCGGATGTACACACAAATGTTCCCAAAAATGATGGAGAAATGGCCCCAAAAATGACCCAAAAAGGCACAGAAATGGCCCTAAAGATGACTCAAAAATAGCCCATAAAAGGCCCCAAAAACGACCCAAAAATTACTCAAAAATAGCCCCAAAGATGACCCAAAAATGACCCAGAAATGACCCAAAAAAGCCCCCAAAAGGCCACAAAAATGACCCAAAAATGACCTCAAAAATTCCCCCGTAAATGACCCAAAAATGGCCCTGAAATGGCCACAAAAATGGCCCCGATAGTGGCGCAAAAAAGACCAAGAAATAGCCCAAAAATGGCCCAAAAATGACCCAAAAATAAGCCCAAATAGACTCAAAAAATGAATCAGAAATTGACCCAAATATGGGCCCTAAATGGCCCCGAAAATGGCCCAGAAATGACTCCAAAAATGACTCCATAAACGGACCCAAAAGTGACCCCAAAATAGCTTAAAAATTGCCAAAACATGCCCAAAAATTCATCCAAAAACACACCCAAAGATGACCCAAGAATGATCCAAAAATAGCCTAAAAGTGACCAAAAAATAGCCCCCAAAAAAACCCCAAAAATGGCCCACAAATGATCTAAAAATGATCCAAAACAATGACAGAAAAATGGCCCAAAAATGGCCCAGAAATGGCCCTAAATGTCTCCAAAAATGGCCTAAAAAATGACCAAAAAATGGACCAAAAAATGACGCAAAAATAACATGAAAATGACTCAAAAATAGCCCAAAAAATAGCCCCTAAAAGGCCCCATGAACGACCAAAAAATGACCAAAAAATCCCTCCATAAATGACCCAAAAATGACGTAAAAATTGGACAAAAAATGGCCCAAAAATAGACCCAAAATACCTCCAAAAATAACCTGAAAATGACACAAAAAAGCTTAAAAATAGCCCCAAAAATGACCCAGAAATGGCCCAAAAATGACCCAAAAATAGCCCTAAAAATGACCAAAAAACAGCCCAAAAATGACCAAAAAAATATCCCAAAAAAGACTCAAGAAGGGCCCATAAATGACCCAAAAAATGGCAACGATATGCCCCCGAATATGGCCCCAAAATTGGCCAAGAAATGGCCCCGAAAATGAATCAGAAATGGCCCCGAAAATGACCAAAAAAAGACCCAAGAATGGGCCCAAAATGGCTCCGAAGGTGGCCCCAAAAATGAACCCCAAAGTGGCCCCAAAATAGTCCAAAATTGACAAAAAAATGGCCCCATAAGTGGTCCAAAAATGACCCAAAAATTGGCCCAAAAGTGACCCAAAAATGGCCGCAAAAATGGCCGCAAAATTGACAAAAAAATGGCCCCAGAAATGGTCCAAAAATAACCCAAAAATTGGCCCAAAAATGACCCCAAAATAGACCTTAACATTTATCCAAAAATGACCCAAAAATGGCCGTAAAATGGTTACAAAACTGGCCATAAAATGACCAAAAATTCACCCCAAAAATGACTCTAAAATGGCCTCAAAATTGACCAAAAATGGCCCAAAACAACGACCAAAAATAGCCTCATATATGACCCAAAATGGCCCAAAAATAGCCCCAAAATGGCCTCAAAAATGACCCAAAAATGGCCCCAAATTGACCCAAAACTTGCCCTAAAAATGACCAAAATATGACTCAAAAGTGGGCCCAAAATGGCTCTGAAAATGGCCCTAAAAATGGCCTTAAAAATGACCCAAAAATAGGCCCAGAATAGCCCCAAAATTGGCTCAAAAATTACCCAAAAATAGCCCTAAAAATCACCCCAAAATGGCCCAAAAATAGTGCCCTAAATGACACAAAAATGGCCCTAAAATTACCCAAAAATGGCTCAAAAATGACGGAAAGATAAACACAAAAATGACCCAAAATGATCCCAAAATAGCACCATAAATGGCCCCAAAAATGGCCCCAAGAATGGCCCTAAAAATGACTCAAAATTGGCCATAAAATGATCTAAAATTTCCCCTATAAATGACCCCAAACAAGGCTCGAAATAGCCCCAAGAAATGACCTAAAAATGACCCAAAATGGCCCAAAATTGCCCAAAAAATAGACCCTAAAAGGCCCTAAAAATAGCCCCTAAAAGGCCCCCAAAATGGTCCAAAAATAACCCAAAAATTGGCCCAAAATTGACCCAAAAATAGCCCCAAAATGGCCCTAAAAATGGCCTCCAAAATGAGCCAAAATGGGCCGTAAAATAACCCAAAATTCCGCCTATAAATCACTGAAAAATAGGCCCAAAATAGCCCAAAAAATGACCCAAAAATCACCCCAAAATGGCCCATAAATCGCCCAAAAATGACTCAAAAATTGACCCAAATACGGGCCCAAAAGCTCTCCGAAAATCACCCAGAAATAGTCCTAAAACTAGACCCAAAAACGGCTCAAAAATGACCCAAAAAAGGCCCTAAAAGGGCCCCAAAAATGGCCCAAAAATGACCCAAAATTGGCTGTAAAATGATGCAAAACATCCCCAATAAATGACCCAGAAATTGCACCAAAAATAGCCTTTAAAACAGCCCCAAAAAATGACCCAGAAATGGCTCAAAAATGGCCCCAAAATTGACCTAAAAATGGCCCAAAACAATGATCCAAAAATGGCTCAAAATGGCTCCAAAATAGCCCCTGAAATTGCCCAAAAAAGACCCAAAAATGACCCAAAATTAAGCCCAAAATAGACTCGAACTACCAAAATGGCCGCCGCAGTACCCGGATACTCGGCGCATGCGCACTTGGTCCCTAACTATCAAAATGGCCGCAGTGCCCGGATGTACTCTGCGCGCGCACTTGGTCCCAACTACCAAAATGGCCGCCGCGAGTGCCTGACGTACTCGGCGCATGCGCAATTGGTCCTGAACTAACAAAATGGCCGCCGCAGTGCCCGGATGTACTCGGCGCATGCGCAATTGGTCCCGAACTACGAAAATGGCTGCCGCATTGCCCGGATGTACTCGGCGCATGCGCACTTGGTCCCGAACTACCAAAATGGCCGCCGCAGTACCCGGATGTACTCGGCGCATGCGCAATTGGTCCCGAACACCAAAATGGCCGCCGCAGTGCCCGGATGTACTCGGCGCATGCGCAATTGGTCCCGAACTACCAAAATGGCCGCAGTACCCGGATGTACTGCGCGCATGCGCACTTTGTCCCGAACTACAGAAATGGCCGCCGCAGGACCCGGATGTACTCCGCGCATGCGCACTTGGTCCCGAACCACCAAAATGGCCGCCGCAGGACCCGGATGTACCCCGCGCATGCCCAGTAAGCCCTGAACTACCAAAATGGCCGCCGCAGTACCCGGATGTACTCGGCGCATGCGCACTTGGTCCCGAACTACCAAAATGGCCGCCGCAGTGCCCGGATGTACTCGGCGCATGCGCACTTGGTCCCGAACTACCAAAATGGCCGCCGCAGTGCCCGGATGTACACACAAATGTTCCCAAAAATGATGGAGAAATGGCCCCAAAAATGACCCAAAAAGGCACAGAAATGGCCCTAAAGATGACTCCAAAATAGCCCATAAAAGGCCCCAAAAACGACCCAAAAATTACTCAAAAATAGCCCCAAAGATGACCCAAAAATGACCCAGAAATGACCCAAAAAAGCCCCCAAAAGGCCACAAAATGACCCAAAAATGACCTCAAAAATTCCCCTGTAAATGACCCAAAAATGGCCCTGAAATGGCCACAAAAATGGCCCTGATAGTGGCGCAAAAAAGACCAAGAAATAGCCCAAAAATGGCGCAAAAATGACCCAAAAATAAGCCCAAAATAGACTCAAAAAATGAATCAGAAATTGACCCAAATATGGGCCCTAAATGGCCCCGAAAATGGCCCAGAAATGACTCCAAAAATGACTCCATAAATGGACCCAAAAGTGACCCCAAAATAGCTTAAAAATTGCCAAAACATGCCCAAAATTCATCCAAAAACACACCCAAAGATGACCCAAGAATGATCCAAAAATAGCCTAAAAATGACCAAAAAATAGCCCCCAAAAAAACCCCAAAAACGGCCCACAAATGATCTAAAAATGATCCAAAACAATGACAGAAAAATGGCCCAAAAATGGCCCAGAAATGGCCCCAAATGTCTCCAAAAATGGCCTAAAAAATGACCAAAAAATGGACCAAAAATGACGCAAAAATAACATGAAAATGACTCAAAAATAGCCCAAAAAATAGCCCCTAAAAGGCCCCATGAACGACCAAAAAATGACCAAAAAATCCCTCCATAAATGACCTAAAAATGACGTAAAAATTGGACAAAAAATGGCCCAAAAATAGACCCAAAATACCTCCAAAAATAACCTGAAAATGACACAAAAAAGCTTAAAAATAGCCCCAAAAATGACCCAGAAATGGCCCAAAAATGACCCAAAAATAGCCCTAAAAATGACCCAAAAACAGCCCAAAAATGACCAAAAAAATATCCCAAAAAAGACTCAAGAAGGGCCCAGAAATGACCCAAAAAATGGCAACGATATGCCCCGAATAATGCGACCCCAAAATTAAGGCAAGGAAATGGCCCGAAAATGAATCAAGAATATGGCCCTCCCGAAAATGACCAAAAAAGATCAAGAATAGGCCGCCCCAAAAAATGCCCCGAAGCGTGTGGCCCCAAAAACATGAACCCCAAAGTGGCCCCAAATAGTTCCCAAAATGAACAAAAAAATGGCCCCATAAGTGGTCCAAAAATGACACAAAAATTGGCCCAAAAGTGACCCACAAATGGCCGCAAAAATGGCCGCAAAATTGACAAAAAAATGGCCCCAGAAATGGTCCAAAAATAACCCAAAAATTGGCCCAAAAATGACCCCAAAATAGACCTAAACATTTATCCAAAAATGACCCAAAAATGGCCGTAAAATGGTTACAAAACTGGCCATAAAATGACCAAAAATTCACACCAAAAATGACTCTAAAATGGCCTCAAAATTGACCAAAAATGGCCCAAAACAAAGACCAAAAATAGCCTCATATATGACCCAAAATGGCCCAAAAATAGCCCCAAAATGGCCTCAAAAATGACCAAAAAATGGCCCCAAATTGACCCAAAACTGGCCCTAAAAATGACCAAAAAATGACTCAAAAGTGGGCCCAAAATGGCTCTGAAAATGGCCCTAAAAATGGCCTTAAAAATGACCCAAAAATAGCCCCAGAATAGCCCCAAAAATGGCTCAAAAATTACCCAAAAATAGCCCTAAAAATCACCCCAAAATGGCCCAAAAATAGTGCCCTAAATGACACAAAAATGGCCCTAAAATTACCCAAAAATGGCTCAAAAATGACGGAAAGATAAACACAAAAAATGACCCAAAATGATCCAAATAAGCCACATAAATGCCCCAAACAATGCGCCCCCACAAGAAAATTAGCCCCTAAAAATGCAACTCAAAATTGGCCATAAAAATGATCTAAAATTTCCCCTATAAATGACCCCAAACAACGCCGCCTCGACAATAGCCCCAATAAATGACCAAAAAATGACCAAAAATGGCCCAAAAATTGCCCAAAAAATAGACCCTAAAAGGCCCTAAAAATAGCCCCTAAAAGGCCCCCAAAATGGTCCAAAAATAACCCAAAAATTGGCCCAAAATTGACCAAAAAATAGCCCCAAAATGGCCCTAAAAATGGCCTCCAAAATGAGCCAAAATGGGCCGTAAAATAACCCAAAATTCCGCCTATAAATCACTGAAAAATAGGCCCCAAATAGCCCAAAAAATGACCCAAAAATCACCCCAAAATGGCCCATAAATCGCCCAAAAATGACTCAAAAATTGACCCAAATACGGGCCCAAAAGCTCTCCGAAAATCACCCAGAAATAGTCCTAAAAACTAGACCCAAAAACGGCTCAAAAATGACCCAAAAAAGGCCCTAAAAGGGCCCCAAAAATGGCCCAAAAATGACCCAAAATTGGCTGTAAAATGATGCAAAACATCCCCAATAAATGACCCAGAAATTGCACCAAAAAATAGCCTTTAAAACAGCCCCAAAAAATGACCCAGAAATGGCTCAAAAATGGCCCCAAAATTGACCTAAAAATGGCCCAAAACAATGATCCAAAAATGGCTCAAAAATGGCTCCAAAATAGCCCCTGAAATTGCCCAAAAAAGACCCAAAAATGACCAAAATTAAGCCCAAAGACTCGAACTACCAAAATGGCCGCCGCAGTGCCCGGATGTACTCGGCGCATTCGCACTTGGTCCCGAATCACCAATATGGTTGCCGCAGGACCCGGATGTACTCCGCGCATGCTCAGTAGGCCCTGAGTTACCAAAATGGCCGCCGCAGTGCCCGGATGTACTCGGCCGCATGCGCAATTGTCCCGAACTACCAAAATGGCCGCCGCAGTGCCCGGATCGTACTCGGCGCAATGCGCAATTGGTCCCAACTACCAAAGTGGCCGCCGCAGTTGCCCGGAATGACTCGGCGCATGGCACTGGGTCCCCGAACTACCAAAATGGCCGCCGCAGTGCCCGGATAGTACTCGGCGCATGCGCACTTGCGTCCCGAAACTACCAAATTGAGCCGCCGCAGTACCCGGATGACTCGGCGCATGCGCAATTCGGTCTCGAAACTACCAAAAATGCCGCCGCAGTGCCCGGATGTACACACAAATGTCCCCAAAAATGATGGAGAGAGGCCCCAAAAAGACCTTAAAAAAGCACCAGAAATGCGCCCTAAAGATGACTCAAAAATAGGCCATAAAAGGCCCCAAAAACGACCCAAAAATTACTCAAAAATAGCCCCAAAGATGACCCAAAAATGACCCAGAAATGACCCAAAAAAGCCCCCAAAAGGCCACAAAAATGACCCAAAAATGACCTCAAAAATTCCCCCGTAAATGACCCAAAAATGGCCCTGAAATGGCCACAAAAATGGCCCCGATAGTGGCGCAAAAAAGACCAAGAAATAGCCAAAAAATGGCCCAAAAATGACCAAAAAATAAGCCCAAAATAGACTCAAAAAATGAATCAGAAATTGACCCAAATATGGGCCCTAAATGGCCCCGAAAATGGCCCAGAAATGACTCCAAAAATGACTCCATAAATGGACCCAAAAGTGACCCCAAAATAGCTTAAAAATTGCCAAAACATGCCCAAAAATTCAGCCAAAAACACACCCAAAGATGACCCAAGAATGATCCAAAAATAGCCTAAAAATGACCAAAAAATAGCCCCCAAAAAAACCACAAAAATGGCCCACAAATGATCTAAAAATGATCCAAAACAATGACAGAAAAATGGCCCAAAAATGGCCCAGAAATGGCCCCAAATGTCTCCAAAAATGGCCTAAAAAATGACCAAAAAATGGACCAAAAAATGAAGCAAAAATAACATGAAAATGACTCAAAAATAGCCAAAAAAATAGCCCCTAAAAGGCCCCATGAACGACCAAAAAATGACCAAAAAATCCCTCCATAAATGACCCAAAAATGACGAAAAAATTGGACAAAAAATGGCCCAAAAATAGACCAAAAATACCTCCAAAAATAACCTGAAAATGACACAAAAAAGCTTTAAAATAGCCCCAAAAATGACCCAGAAATGGCCCAAAAATGACCCAAAAATAGCCCTAAAAATGACCAAAAAACAGCCCAAAAATGACCAAAAAAATATCCCAAAAAAGACTCAAGAAGGGCCCATAAATGACCCAAAAAAATGCAACGATATGCCCCCGAATATGGCCCCAAAATTGGCCAAGAAATGGCCCCGAAAATGAATCAGAAATGGCCCCGAAAATGACCAAAAAAAAGACCCAAGAATGGGCCCAAAATGGCTCCGAAGGTGGCCCCAAAAATGAACCCCAAAGTGGCCCCAAAATAGTCCAAAAATGACAAAAAAATTGCCCCATAAGTGGTCCAAAAATGACCCAAAAATTGGCCCAAAAGTGACCCAAAAATGGCCGCAAAAATGGCCGCAAAATTGACAAAAAAATGGCCCCAGAAATGGTCCAAAAATAACCCAAAAATTGGCCCAAAAATGACCCCAAAATAGACCTTAACATTTATCCAAAAAGGACCCAAAAATGGCCGTAAAATGGTTACAAAACTGGCCATAAAATGACCAAAAATTCACCCCAAAAATGACTCTAAAATGGCCTCAAAATTGACCAAAAATGGCCCAAAACAACGACCAAAAATAGCCTCATATATGACCCAAAATGGCCCAAAAATAGCCCCAAAATGGCCTCAAAAATGACCCAAAAAATGGCCCCAAATTGACCCAAAACTGGCCCTAAAAATGACCAAAAAATGACTCAAAAGTGGGCCCAAAATGGCTCTGAAAATGGCCCTAAAAATGGCCTTAAAAATGACCCAAAAATAGGCACAGAATAGCCCCAAAAATGCCTCAAAAATTACCCAAAAATAGCCCTAAAAATCACCCAAATGGCCCCAAAAATAGTGCCTAAAATGACAACAAAAATGCCCGAAAATGACCCAAAAATGGCCTTCAAAAATGACGAGAAAGATAAACACAAAAATGACCCAAAAATGAATCCCAAATAGCACCATAAATGCGCCAAAAATGGCCGCACCAAGATGCCCTAAAAATGACTCAAAATTGGCCATAAAATGAATTAAATTTCCCCTATAAAATGACCCCAAACAAGCTCGAAATAGCCCCAAAGAAATGAGCCTAAAAATGACCCAAAATGCCAAAAATTGCCCAAAAAATAGACCCTAAAAAGGCCCTAAAAATATAAGCCCCTAAAAGCCGCCCCCAAAATGGTCCAAAATTTACCCAAAAATTGGCCAAAAATTGACCCAAAAATAGCCCCAAAATGGCCCTAAAAATGGCCTCCAAAATGAGCCAAAATGGGCCGTAAAATAACCCAAAATTCCGCCTATAAATCACTGAAAAATAGGCCCAAAATAGACCAAAAAATGACCCAAAAATCACCCCAAAATGGCCCATAAATCGCCCAAAAATGACTCAAAAATTGACCCAAATACGGGCCCAAAAGCTCTCCGAAAATCACCCAGAAATAGTCCTAAAACTAGACCAAAAACGGCTCAAAAATGACCCAAAAAAGGCCCTAAAAGGGCCCCAAAAATGGCCCAAAAATGACCCAAAATTGGCTGTAAAATGATGCAAAACATCCCCAATAAATGACCAGAAATTGCACCAAAAATAGCCTTTAAAACAGCCCCAAAAAATGACCCAGAAATGGCTCAAAAATGGCCCCAAAATTGACCTAAAAATGGCCCAAAACAATGATCCAAAAATGGCTCAAAAATGGCTCCAAAATAGCCCCCGAAATTGCCAAAAAAAGACCCAAAAATGACCCAAAATTAAGCCCAAAATAGACTCGAACTACCAAAATGGCCGCCGCAGTGCCCGGATGTACTCGGCGCAGTAGGCTGAATTACCAAAATGGCGCGCCGGGTAACCGGATGTACTCCGCGATGCTCGTAATCCTGCACTACAGAATGGCCGCCGAGTCGGATGTACTACGGCGCTTTGCGCAATTGGTCCGATAAAATGGCGCCGCAGTGGCCGGATGTACCAAAAATGTCATTGATGGAGAAATGGCCCCAAAAATGACCCAAAAAGGCACAGAAATGGCCATAAAGATGACTCAAAAATAGCCCATAAAAGGCCCAAAAACGACCCAAAAATTACTCAAAAATAGCCCCAAAGATGACCCAAAAATGACCCAGAAATGACCCAAAAAAGCCCCCCAAAGGCCACAAAAATGACCCAAAAATGACCTCAAAAATTCCCCCGTAAATGACCCAAAATGGCCCTGAAATGGCCACAAAAATGGCCCCGATAGTGGCGCAAAAAAGACCAAGAAATAGCCCAAAAATGGCCCAAAAATGACCCAAAAATAAGCCCAAAATAGACTCAAAAAATGAATCAGAAATTGACCCAAATATGGGCCCTAAATGGCCCCGAAAATGGCCCAGAAATGACTCCAAAAATGACTCCATAAATGGACCCAAAAGTGACCCCAAAATAGCTTAAAAATTGCCAAAACATGCCCAAAAATTCATCCAAAAACACACCCAAAGATGACCCAAGAATGATCCAAAAATAGCCTAAAAATGACCAAAAAATAGCCCCCAAAAAAACCCCAAAAATGGCCCACAAATGATCTAAAAATGATCCAAAACAATGACAGAAAAATGGCCCAAAAATGGCCCAGAAATGGCCCCAAATGTTCAAAAATGGCCTAAAAAATGACCAAAAAATGGACCAAAAAATGACGCAAAAATAACATGAAAATGACTCAAAAATAGCCCAAAAAATAGCCCCTAAAAGGCCCCATGAACGACCAAAAAATGACCAAAAAATCCCTCCATAAATGACCCAAAATGACGTAAAAATTGGACAAAAAATGGCCCAAAAATAGACCCAAAATACCTCCAAAAATAACCTGAAAATGACACAAAAAAGCTTAAAAATAGCCCCAAAAATGACCCAGAAATGGCCCAAAAATGACCCAAAAATAGCCCTAAAAATGACCAAAAAACAGCCCAAAAATGACCAAAAAAATATCCCAAAAAAGACTCAAGAAGGGCCCATAAATGACCCAAAAAATGGCAACGATATGCCCCCGAATATGGCCCCAAAATTGGCCAAGAAATAGCCCCGAAAATGAATCAGAAATGGCCCCGAAAATGACCAAAAAGGAGGCAAGAATGGGCCCAAAAAATAGCTCCAGGAAATTGCAGCTGGATAGACAAAGTGGCCCCAAATAGTCAAATTGACAAAAAAAATGGCCCCATAAATTGGTCAAAAATGACCCAAAATTAGCTAAAAATTGTTAAAATAGCACTTAAAAAGTAGCATAAAATTGACAAAAAAAATGGCCCCAGAAATGAATTCAAAATAACAACCCAATAAATGGCCCAAAAATGACCCAAAAATAGACCTTAACATTTATCCAAAAATGACCCAAAAATGGCCGTAAAATGGTTACAAAACTGGCCATAAAATGACCAAAAATTCACCCCAAAAATGACTCTAAAATAGCCTCAAAATTGACCAAAAATGGCCCAAAACAACGACCAAAAATAGCCTCATATATGACCCAAAATGGCCCAAAAATAGCCCCAAAATGGCCTCAAAAATGACCCAAAAATGGCCCCAAATTGACCCAAAACTGGCCCTAAAAATGACCAAAAAATGACTCAAAAGTAGGCCCAAAATGGCTCTGAAAATGGCCCTAAAAATGGCCTTAAAAATGACCCAAAAATAGGCCCAGAATAGCCCCAAAAATGGCTCAAAAATTACCCAAAAATAGCCCTAAAAATCACCCCAAAATGGCCCAAAAATAGTGCACTAAATGACACAAAAATAGCCCTAAAATTACCCAAAAATGGCTCAAAAATGACGGAAAGATAAACACAAAAATGACCCAAAATGATCCCAAAATAGCACCATAAATAGCCCCAAAAATGGCCCCAAGAATGGCCCTAAAAATGACTCAAAATTGGCCATAAAATGATCTAAAATTTCCCCTATAAATGACCCCAAACAAGGCTCGAAATAGCCCCAAGAAATGACCTAAAAATGACCCAAAATGGCCCAAAAATTGCCCAAAAAATAGACCCTAAAAGGCCCTAAAAATAGCCCCTAAAAGGGCCCCAAAATGGTCCAAAAATAACCCAAAAATTGGCCCAAAATTGACCCAAAAATAGCCCCAAAATGGCCCTAAAAATGGCCTCCAAAATGAGCCAAAATGGGCCGTAAAATAACCCAAAATTCCGCCTATAAATCACTGAAAAAATAGGCCCAAAATAGCCCAAAAAATGACCCAAAAATCACCCCAAAATGGCCCATAAATCGCCCAAAAATGACTCAAAAATTGACCCAAATACGGGCCCAAAAGCTCTCCGAAAATCACCCAGAAATAGTCCTAAAACTAGACCCAAAAACGGCTCAAAATGACCCAAAAAGGCCTAAAGGGCCCCAAAAATAACCCAAAAAATGACCCAAAATTGTAAAATGATGCAAAACATCCCCAATAAATGACCCAGAGAAATTGCACTGTAGCCTTTAAAACAGCCCCAAAAAAATGGCCAAGTAACTCCAAAAATGGCCCAAAAATTGACCTAAAAATGGCCCAAAACAATGATCCAAAAATGGCTCAAAAATGGCTCCAAAATAGCCCCTGAAATTGCCCAAAAAAGACCCAAAAATGACCCCAAATTAAGCCCAAAATAGACTCGAACTACCAAAATGGCCGCCGCAGTACCCGGATGTACTCGGCGCATGCGCACTTGGTCCCGAACTACCAAAATGGCCGCCGCAGTGCCCGGATGTACTCCGCACATGCGTACTACGCCTCCGGACTTCAATATGGCTGCCGCAGTGCCCGGATGTACTCGGCGCATGCGCAATTGGTCCCGAACTACCAAAATGGCCGCCGCAGTGCCTGGATGTACTCGGCGCATGCGCACTTGGTCCCGAACTACAAAATAGCCGCCGCAATTGCCCCGAATATACTGGCGCATATAATTAGTCGAACTGCAAAATGGCCGCCGCAGTGCCCGGATGTACACACAAATGTCCCCCAAAATGATGGAGAAATGGCCCCAAAAATGACCCAAAAAGGCACAGAAATGGCCCTAAAGATGACTCAAAAATAGCCCATAAAAGGCCCAAAAAACGACCCAAAAATTACTCAAAAATAGCCCCAAAGATGACCAAAAAATGACCCAGAAATGACCCAAAAAAGCCCCCAAAAGGCCACAAAAATGACCCAAAAATGACCTCAAAAATTCCCCCGTAAATGACCCAAAAATGGCCCTGAAATGGCCACAAAAATGGCCCCGATAGTGGCGCAAAAAAGACCAAGAAATAGCCCAAAAATGGCCCAAAAATGACCCAAAAATAAGCCCAAAATAGCCGCAAAAATAGATCAGAAATTAGCCCAAATATAGGCCCTAAATGGCCCCGAAAATGGCCCAGAAATGACTCCAAAATGACTCCATAAATGGACCCAAAAGTGACCCCAAAATAGCTTAAAAATTGCCAAAACATGCCCAAAAATTCATCCAAAAACACACCCAAAGATGACCCAAGAATGATCCAAAAATAGCCTAAAAATGACCAAAAAATAGCCCCCAAAAAACCCACAAAAATGGCCCACAAATGATCTAAAAATGATCCAAAACAATGACAGAAAAATGGCCCAAAAATGGCCCAGAAATGGCCCCAAATGTCTCCAAAAATGGTCTAAAAAATGACCAAAAAATGGACCAAAAAATGACGCAAAAATAACATGAAAATGACTCAAAAATAGCCCAAAAAGTAGCCCCTAAAAGGCCCCATGAACGACCAAAAAATGACCAAAAAATCCCTCCATAAATGACCCAAAAATGACGTAAAAATTGGACAAAAAATGGCCCAAAAATAGACCAAAAATACCTCCAAAAATAACCTGAAAATGACACAAAAAAGCTTAAAAATAGCCCCAAAAATGACCCAGAAATGGCCCAAAAATGACCCAAAAATAGCCCTAAAAATGACCAAAAAACAACCCAAAAATGACCAAAAAAATATCCCAAAAAAGACTCAAGAAGGGCCCATAAATGACCAAAAAAATGGCAACGATATGCCCCAGAATATGGCCCCAAAATTGGCCAAGAAATGGCCCCGAAAATGAATCAGAAATGGCCCCGAAAATGACCAAAAAAAGACCCAAGAATGGGCCCAAAATGGCTCCGAAGGTGGCCCCAAAAATGAACCCCAAAGTGGCCCCAAAATAGTCCAAAATTGACAAAAAAATGGCCCCATAAGTGGTCAAAAAATGACCCAAAAATTGGCCCAAAAGTGACCCAAAAATGGCCGCAAAAATGGCCGCAAAATTGACAAAAAAATGGCCCAAGAAATGGTCCAAAAATAACCCAAAAATTGGCCCAAAAATGACCCCAAAATAGACCTTAACATTTATCCAAAAATGACCCAAAAATGGCCGTAAAATGGTTACAAAACTGGCCTTAAAATGACCAAAAATTCACCCCAAAAATGACTCTAAAATGGCCTCAAAATTGACCAAAAATGGCCCAAAACAACGACCAAAAATAGCCTCATATATGACCCAAAATGGCCCAAAAATAGCCCCAAAATGGCCTCAAAAATGACCCAAAAAATGGCCCCAAATTGACCCAAAACTGGCCCTAAAAATGACCAAAAAATGACTCAAAAGTGGGCCCAAAATGGCTCTGAAAATGGCCCTAAAAATGGCCTTAAAACTGACCCAAAAATAGGCCCAGAATAGCCCCAAAAATGGCTCAAAAATTACCCAAAAATAGCCCTAAAAATCACCCCAAAATGGCCCAAAAATAGTGCCCTAAATGACACAAAAATGGCCCTAAAATTACCCAAAAATGGCTCAAAAATGACGGAAAGATAAACACAAAAATGACCCAAAATGATCCCAAAAATAGCACCATAAATGGCCCCAAAAATGGCCCCAAGAATGGCCCTAAAAATGACTCAAAATTGTCCATAAAATGATCTAAAATTTCCCCTATAAATGACCCCAAACAAGGCTCGAAATAGCCCCAAGAAATGACCTAAAAATGACCCAAAATGGCCCAAAAATTGCCCAAAAAATAGACCCTAAAAGGCCCTAAAAATAGCCCCTAAAAGGCCCCCAAAATGGTCCAAAAAATAACCCAAAAATTGGCCCAAAATTGACCCAAAAATAGCCCCAAAATGGCCCTAAAAATGGCCTCCAAAATGAGCCAAAATGGGCCGTAAAATAACCCAAAATTCCGCCTATAAATCACTGAAAAATAGGCCCAAAATAGCCCAAAAAATGACCCAAAAATCACCACAAAATGGCCCATAAATCGCCCAAAAATGACTCAAAAATTGACCCAAATACGGGCCCAAAAGCTCTCCGAAAATCACCCAGAAATAGTCCTAAAACTAGACCCAAAAACAGCTCAAAAATGACCCAAAAAAGGACCTAAAAGGGCCCCAA
>JAVTVJ010004846.1:0-23032 GCA_034509425.1 Eopsaltria australis | reverse complement strand
CCAAAATCTTGGGGTTTGGTCCAAAGGGAGCGTTTTTATCCCAAAATTTGTCCCATTGATGCTGAATCTTGACTTTTCCACCCAACTGGGTGTTTTTATCCAAAAATCCATCCCCTTTGAGGCCCAGCGTTGGCTTTTCCACCCAACTGGGCATTTTTATTCCAAATCCATCCTCGTTTATATCCGACGTTGACTTTTCTACCCAATTGGGGTGTTTTTATCCTAAAATTTGTCCTCATTGAAGTCCAATATTGGCTTTTCCACCCAAAGTTGACTTTTCCGTCCAATTGGAGCGTTTTTATCCCAAAACTCACCCCTGTTGAATTGCAACCTTGACTTTTATCCAGCGCTGACTTTTCTACCCACTGGGACGCTTTTATCCCAAATTATCTCATTGACCAAACTCTTCCGGTTTGGTCCAACGGGGGTGTTTTTATCCCAAAATTTGTCCCCGTTGAGGTCCAATATTGACTTTTTCAACCAACGTTGACTTTTCCTTCCAATTTTAGCGTTTTTATCCCAAAACTCATCCCTGTTGAGATCCAACCTTGATTTTTCCATCCAGCGTTGACTTTTTCACCCAAATGGAGCGTTTTTATCCCAAAATTCATCCCCATTGGCCAAAATCTTGGGGTTTGGTCCAACGGGGGCGTTTTTATCTCAAAATTTGTCCCATTTGATGTTGAACCTTGACCTTTCCACCCAACACTGACTTTTCCACCCAATTGGGGCATTTTTATCACAAATCCATCCTCATAAACTTAACGTTGACTTTTCTACCCAATTGGAGCATTTTTATCCCAAAATTCATCCCCATTGACCAAAGTCGTGGGTTTTGACCCAACGGGGGCGTTTTTATCCCAAAATTTGTCCCATTGATGTTGAACCTTGACTTTTCCACCCAACATTGTCTTTTCCACCCAACTGGGCCTTTTTACCCCAAATTCATCCCCATTGAGGTCCAACATTGACTTTTCCATACAATTAGGGAGTTTTTACCCCAAAATTCTTCCCCATTGACCAAAATCTTGGGGTTTGGTCCAAAGGGAGCGTTTTTATCCCCAAATTTGTCCCATTGATGTTGAATCTTGACTTTTCCACCCAACTGGGTGTTTTTATCCAAAAATCCATCCCCTTGAGGCCCAGCGTTGGCTTTTCCACCCAACTGGGCATTTTTATTCCAAATCCATCCTCGTTGATGTCCGACGTTGACTTTTCTACCCAATTGGGGCGTTTTTATCCTAAAATTTGTCCCCATTGAAGTCCAATATTGGCTTTTCCACCCAAAGTTGACTTTTCTGTCCAATTGGAGGGTTTTTATCCCAAAACTCATCCCTGTTGAGATCCAACCTTAACTTTTCCATCCAACGTTTACTTTTTCACCCAATTGGGACGTTTTTATCCCAAAATTCATCCCCATTGACCAAAATCTTGGGGTTTGGTCCAACGGGGGCGTTTTTATCTCAAAATTTTTCCCATTGATGTTGAACATTTAATTTTCCACCCAACACTGACTTTTCCACCCAATTGGGGAATTTTTATCACAAATCCATCCTCATTGAAGCCTGACGTTTAATTTTCTACACAAATGCAGCGTTTTTATCCGAAAAATTCATCCCCATTGACCAAAGTCATGGGTTTTGATCCAACGGGGGCGTTTTTATCCCAAAATTTGTCCTGTATTGATGTTGAACCTGACTTTTCCAACACCCAACATTGGCTTCTTTCCACCCAACTGGGCCTTTTTACCCCACCCATCCTCCTCCCATTGAGGTCCACAACATTGACTTTTCCATACACTAGAGTTTTTACCCCAAAATTCTTCCCCTATTGACCAGTGTAAATTCCTTAAATGGTCCAAAGGGAGCCAAGGGTCCTCAAATTTGTCCCATTGATGTTGAATCTGACTTTTCCACCCAACTGGGTGTTTTATCCAAAAATTCATCTCTTTGAGGCCCAAAGCTTGGCTTTTCCACCCAACGGGTATTTTTATTCCAAATCCATCCTCGCTGATGTCCGACGCTGACTTTTCTAAATCTTAAATTTGGGGTGTTTTTATCCTAAAAATTTGTCCTCCCATTGAAGTCCATAATATTGCCGCACCCAAAGTTGATTTTTCCGCCCCAATTGGAGCGTTTTTATCCCCAAACTCATCCCTGTTGAGTTCCAACCTTGACTTTTCCATCCAACGTTTACTTTTTCACCCAATTGGAACGTTTTTATCCCAAAATTTATCCCCATTGACCAAAATCTTGGGGTTTGGTCCAACGGGGGCGTTTTTATCTCAAAATTTTTCCCATTGATGTTGAACATTTAATTTTCCACCCAACACTGACTTTTCCACCCAATTGGGGCATTTTTATCACAAATCCATCATCATTGAAGCCTGATGTTTAATTTTCTACCCAAATGCAGCGTTTTTATCCGAAAAATTCATCCCCATTGACCAAAGTCGTGGGTTTTGATCCAACGGGGGCGTTTTTATCCCAAAATTTGTCCCATTGATGTTGAACCTTGACTTTTCCACCCAACATTGGCTTTTCCACCCAACTGGGCTTTTTTCCCCCAAATTCATCCCCATTGAGGTCCAACATTGACTTTTCCATACAATTAGGGAGTTTTTACCCCAAAATTCTTCCCCATTGACCAAAATCTTGGGGTTTGGTCCAAAGCGAGCGTTTTTATCCCAAAATTTGTCCCATTGACATTGAACTATGACTTTTCCACCCAACCTTCGCTTTCCCACCCAACTGGGCCTTTTTACCCAAAAATTCATCCTTGTTGATTTCCAACCTTGACTTTTCTTCCCAATTGGAGCATTTTTACCCCAAAATTCTTCCCCATTGACCAAAATGTTGGGGTTTGGTCCAACGGGGGCGTTTTTATCCCGAAATTTGTCCCCATTGAAGTCCAATATTGGCTTTTCCACCCAATGTTGAATTTTCCGTCCAATTGGAGCGCTTTTATCGCAAAACTCATCCCTGTTGAGTTCCAACTTTGACTTTTACATCCAACGCTTACTTTTTCACCCAAATGGAGCGTTTTTATCCCAAAATTCATCCCCATTGGCCAAAGTCGTGGGGTTTGGTCCAACGGGGGCGTTTTTATTCCCTGTAATGTCCCATTATAAGAAATATCAAATCTTCACCTAACACTGATTCTTTTTCCACCCACCAAATTCTTATCACAAATCCATCCTCATTGATGCCCAACTTTAATTTTTCTACCCAAATGGAGCGTTTTTATCCCAAAAATTCATCCCCATTTTCCAAAGTCGTCGGTTTTGATCCAACGGGGGCGTTTTTATCCCAAAATTTGTCCCATTGATGTTGAACCTTGACTTTTCCACCCAACATTGGCTTTTCCACCCAACTGGGCCTTTTTACCCCAAATTCATCCCATTGAGGTCCAACATTGACTTTTCCATACAATTAGGGAGTTTTTACCCCAAAATTCTTCCCCATTGACCAAAATCTTGGGGTTTGGTCCAAAGGGAGCTTTTTTATCCCAAAATTTGTCCCATTGATGTTGAATCTTGACTTTTCCACCCAACTGGGTGTTTTTATCCAAAAATCCATCTCCCTTGAGGCCCAGCGTTGGCTTTTCCACCCAACTGGGCATTTTTATTCCAAATCCATCCTCGCTGATGTCCGACGTTGACTTTTCTACCCAATTGGGGTGTTTTTATCCTAAAATTTGTCCTTATGGAAGTACAATATAGGCTTTTCCACCCAAAGTTGACTTTTCCGTCCAATTGGAGCGTTTTTATCCCAAAACTCATACCTGTTGAGATCCAACCTTGACTTTTTTATCCAACGTTGATTTTTTCACCCAATTGGGACGTTTTTATCCCAAAAATTCATCCCCATTGACCAAACTCTTCCGTTTTGGTCCAACGGGGGCGTTTTTATCCCAAAATTTGTCCCCGTTGAGGTCCAATATTGACTTTTTCACCCAACGCTGACTTTTGAATCCAATTGTAGCGTTTTTATCTCAAAACTCATCCCTGTGGAGATCCAACCTTGATTTTTCCATCCAACGTTGACTTTTTCACCCTAATGGAGCGTTTTTATCCCAAAATTCATCCCCATTGACCAAAATCTTGGGGTTTGGTCCAACGGGGGCGTTTTTATCTCAAAATTTTTCCCATTGATGTTGAACATTTAATTTTCCACCCAACACTGACTTTTCCACCCGAATTGGGGCATTTTTATCACAAATCCATCCTCGTAAAGTTAACCTTGACTTTTCTACCCAATTGGAGCATTTTTATCCCAAAATTCATCCACATTGGCCAAAGTCTTTGGTTTTGATCCAACTGGGGCGCTTTTATCCCAAAAATTTTCCTCTCATTGATGTTGAACAACCTTGACTTTTCCACACCAACATTGGCTTTTCCTGCACCCAACTGGGCCTTTTTACCCCAAATTCATCCCCATTGAGGTCCAACATTGACTTTTCCATACAATTAGGGAGTTTTTACACCAAAATTCTTCCCCATTGACCAAAATCTTGGGGTTTGGTCCAAAGGGAGCGTTTTTATCCCGAAATTTGTCCCATTGATGTTGAATCTTGACTTTTCCACCCAACTGGGTGTTTTTATCCAAAAATCCATCCCCTTTGAGGCCCAGCGTTGGCTTTTCACCCAACTGGGCATTTTTATTCCAAATCCATCCTCGTTGATGTCCGACGTTGACTTTTCTACCCAATTGGGGCGTTTTTATCCTAAAATTTGTCCCCATTGAAGTCCAATATTGGCTTTTCCACCCAACGCTGACTTTTCCGTCCAATTGGAGCGTTTTTATCACAAAACTCATCCCAGTCGAGTTCCAACCTTGACTTTTCCATTCAACGTTGACTTTTTCACCAAAATGGAGCGTTTTTATCCCAAAATTCATCCCCATTGACCAAAATCTTGGGGTTTGGTCCAACGGGGGCGTTTTGACCCTGCAAAATTTGTCCCATTGATGCTGAACATTGACCTCTTACCAACACTGACTTTTCCACCCAATTGGGGTACATTTTATCACAACGACCTATTGATGCCCAACTTTTGACTCTTTCTATCATCCAAATGGAGCGCTTTTATCCTAAAATTCAACCTCACACCAAAGTCAGTTTTGACCCAATGGGCGTATCCCAAATTTGTCCCATTGATGTTGAACCTTGACTTTTCCACCCAACATTGGCTTTTCCACCCAACTGGGCCTTTTTTCCCCAAATTCATCCCCATTGAGGTCCAACATTGACTTTTCCATACAATTAGGGAGTTTTTACCCCAAAATTCTTCCCCATTGACCAAAATCTTGGGGTTTGGTCCAAAGGGATCGTTTTTATCCCGAAATTTGTCCCATTGATGTTGAATCTTGACTTTTCCACCCAATTGGGTGTTTTTATCCAAAAAATCCATCCCCCTTGAGGCCCAGCGTTGGCTTTTCCACCCAACTGGGCATTTTTATTCCAAATCCATCCTCGTTGATGTCCGACGTTGACTTTTCTACCCAATTGGGGCGTTTTTATCCTAAAATATTTCCCTATTGAAATGCAACATTGGCTTTTCCACCCAAAGATTACTTTTCTGTCCTATTGGAGCGTTTTTATCCCAAAACTCATCCCTGTTGAGATCCAACTTTGACTTTTTTATCCAGCGTATACTTTTTCACCCAACTGGAGCGTTTTTATTCCAAAATTCATCCCCATTGACCAAAATGTTGGGGTTTTGTCCAACGGGGGCGTTTTTATCCCGAAATTTTTCCCATTGACATTGAACATATACTTTTCCACCCAATATTGGCTTTCCCACCCAACTGGGCCTTTTTACCCAAAATTATCCTTGTTGATTTCCAACCTTGACTTTTCTACCCAATTGGAGTATTTTTACCCCAAAATTCTTCCCCATTGACCAAAGTCTTGGGGTTTGGTCCAACGGGGGCGTTTTTAACAAAAAATTGTTCCCCCTTGAAGTCCAATATTGTTTTCCACCCAATGTTGACTTTTCCGTCCAATTGGAGCATTTTTATCCCAAAAATTCATCCCCATTGACCAGAATGTTCGGTTTTGGACCAACGAGGGCGTTTTTATCCCAAAATTTGACCCATTGACGTTGAACATTGACTTTTTCTACCAACATTGACTTTTCCATCCATTTGGGGTGTTTTTATCCCAAAATTCATCCCCATTGACCAAAATGTTGGGGTTTGGTCCAACGGGGGCGTTTTTATCCCGAAATTTGTCCCCATTGAGGTCCAATACTGAGTTTTCCACCCAACGTTTACTTTTCCGTCCAATTGGAGCGTTTTTATCCCAAAACTCATCTCTGTTGAGTTCCAACCTTGACTTTTCCATCCAACGTTGACTTTTTCACCCAATTGGGGCGTTTTCGTCGCAAAATTCACACCCATTGACCAAAATCTTCGGGTTTAGGTGGGATGGGGACTTTTTATCCCAAAATTTGTCCCCATTGAGGTCCAATATTGAGTTTTCCACCCAACGTTGACTTTTCCGTCCAATTGGAGCGTTTTTATCCCAAAACTCATCCCTGTTGAGTTCCAACCTTGACTTTTCTACCTAACGTTGACTTTTTCACCCAATTGGGACGTTTTCATCCCAAAAATTCATCCCCATTGACCAAAATGTTGGGGTTTGGTCCACGACGGTTTTTATCCCAAAATTTGTCTCCATTGAGGTCCAATATTAGCTTTTCCACCCCATGTTGGATTTTCCGTCCAATCGGAGCGCTTTTATCCCAAAACTCATCCCTGTTGAGTTCCAACCTTGACTTTTCCATCCAACGTTGACTTTTTCACCCAATTGGGGTGTTTTTATCCCAAGATTAAACCCCATTGACCAAAATCTTAGGTTTTGGTGGTATGGGGGAGTTTTTATCCCAAAATTTGTCCCCATTGAAGTCCAATATTGACTTTTCCACCCAACACTGACTTTTCCACCCAATTGGGGCATTTTTATCACAAATCCATCCTCATTGATGCCCGAAGTTGACTTTTCTACGCAATTGGAGCATTTTTATCCCCAAATTCATCCCCATTGGCCAAAGTCGTGGGTTTTGATCCAAAGGGGGCGTTTTTATCCCAAAATTTGTCCCATTGATGTTGAACCTTGACTTTTCCACCCAACATTGGCTTTTCCACCCAACTGGGCCTTTTTACCCCAAATTCATCCCCATTGAGGTCGAACATTGACTTTTCCATACAATTAGGGAGTTTTTACCCCAAAATTCTTCCCCATTGACCAAAATCTTGGGGTTTGGTCCAAAGGGATCGTTTTTATCCCGAAATTTGTCCCATTGATGTTGAATCTTGACTTCTCCACCCAACTGGGTGTTTTTATCCAAAAATCCATCCCCCTTGAGGCCCAGCGTTGGCTTTTCCACCCAACTGGGCATTTTTATTCCAAATCCATCCTCGTTGACGTTAGACGTTGACTTTTCTACCCAATTGGGGTGTTTTTATCCTAAAATTTGTCCCCATTCAAGTCCAATATTGGCTTTTCCACCCAAAGTTGACTTTTCCGTCCAATTGGAGCGTTTTTATCCCAAAACTCATCCCTGTTGAATTGCAACCTTGACTTTTTTATCCAGCGTTGACTTTTTCACCCAGTTGGGACGTTTTTATCCCAAAAATTCATCCCCATTGACCAAACTCTTCCGGTTTGGTCCAACGGGGGTGTTTTTATCCCAAAATTTGTCCCCGTTGAGGTCCAATATTGACTTTTTCAACCAACGTTGACTTTTCCATCCAATTGGATCGTTTTTATCCCAAAACTCATCCCTGTTGAGATCCAACCTTGATTTTTCCATCCAGCGTTGACTTTTTCCCCCAGTTGGAGCGTTTTATCCCAAAATTCATCCCCATTGACCAAAATCTTGGGGTTTGGTCCAACGGGGGCGTTTTTATCTCAAAATTTGTCCCATTGATGTTGAACATTGACCTTTCCACCCAACACTGACTTTTCCACCCAATTTGGGGCATTTTTATCACAAATCCATCCTCATTGATGCCCAACTTTGACTTTTCTACCCAATTGGAGCGTTTTTATGCCAAAATTCATCTTCATTGACCAAAGTCGTGGGTTTTGATCCAACGGGGGCGTTTTTATCCCAAAATTTGTCCCATTGATGTTGAACCTTGACTTTTCCACCCAACATTGCCTTTTCCACCCAACTGGGCCTTTTTACCCCAAATTCATCTCCGTTGAGGTCCAACATTGACTTTTCCATACAATTAGGGAGTTTTTACCCCAAAATTCTTCCCCATTGACCAAAATCTTGGGGTTTGGTCCAAAGGGAGCGTTTTTATCCCGAAATTTGTCCCATTGATGTTGAATCTTGACTTTTCCACCCAACTGGGTGTTTTTATCCAAAAATCCATCCCCCTTGAGGCCCAGCGTTGGCTTTCCACCCAACTGGGCATTTTTATTCCAAATCCATCCTCGTTGATGTCCGACGTTGACTTTTCTACCCAATTGGGGCGTTTTTATCTTAAATTTGTCCCCGTTGAAATGCAACATTGGCTTTTCCACCCAAAGTTGACTTTTCTGTCCAATTGGAGCGTTTTTATCCCAAAACTCATCCCTGTTGAGATCCAACCATGACTTTTCCATCCAACGTTTACTTTTTCAACCAATTGGGACGTTTTTATCCCAAAATTCATCCCCATTGACCAAAATCATGGGGTTTGGTCCAACGGGGGCGTTTTTATCTCAAAATTTTTCCCATTGATGTTGAACATTTAATTTTCCACCCAACACTGACTTTTCCACCCAATTGGGGCATTTTTATCACAAATCCATCCTCATTGAAGCCTGACGTTTAATTTTCTACACAAATGCAGCGTTTGTATCCGAAAAATTCATCCCCATTGACCAAAGTCGTGGGTTTTGATCCAACGGGGGCGTTTTTATCCCAAAATTTGTCCCATTGATGTTGAACCTTGACTTTTCCACCCAACATTGGCTTTTCCACCCAACTGGGCCTTTTTACCCCCAATTCATCCCCATTGAGGTCCAACATTGACTTTTCCATACAATTAGGGAGTTTTTACCCAAAAATTCTTCCCCATTGACCAAAATCTTGGGGTTTGGTCCAAAGGGAGCGTTTTTATCCCGAAATTTGTCCCATTGATGTTGAATCTTGACTTTTCCACCCAACTGGGTGTTTTTATCCAAAAATCCATCCCCCTTGAGGCCCAGCGTTGGCTTTTCCACCCAACTGGGCATTTTTTATTCCAAATCCATCCTCGTTGATGTCCGACGTTGACTTTTCTACCCAATTGGGGCGTTTTTATGCTAAAATTTGTCCCCATTGAAGTCCAATATTGGCTTTTCCACCCAAAGTTGACTTTTCCGTCCAATTGGAGCGTTTTTTATCTTAAACTCATGCCGCTGTTGAGACATCCACCTTGACCCCTTTTTTTTTTTTTTTCCCCAAAATCCACGTGACTTTTTTCACCAATTGGGGTTCGTTTTCATCGCAAATTCACACAGCTTGACCAAAATCTTCGGGTTTAGGTGGGCGATGGGCGACTTTTTTTTATCCGCAAAATTTTGTCCCCATTAGAGGTGCAAATATTGAGTTTTCCCACCCAACGTTGACTTTTCCGTCCAATTGGAGGTTTTTTATCCCAAAACTCATCCCTGTTGAGATCCAACCCTGACTTTTCCATCCAACGTTGACTTTTCCACCCAAATGGAGCGTTTTTATCTCAAAATTCATCCCCATTGACCAAAATCTTCGGGTTTGGTCCAACGGGGGCGTTTTTATCTCGAAATTTGTCCCCATTGAGGTCCAATATTGGCTTTTCCACCCAATGTTGACTTTTCCGTCCAATTGGAGCGCTTTTATCCCAAAACTCATCCCTGTTGAGTTCCAACATTGACTTTTCCATCCAACGTTGACTTTTTCACCCAATTGGGGCGTTTTCATCCCAAAATTCACCCCCATTGACCAAAATCTTGGGTTTTGGTAGGATGGGAGTTTTTTATCTTCAAATTTGTCCCCATTGAGTCCAATTTGACTTTTTTCCAGCCCCCCCCCCGCGCCCAACACTGACTTTTCCGCCCAATTGGGGCATTTTATCACAAATCCATCCTCATTGATGCCCAACTTTGACTTTTCTACCCAAATGGAGCGTTTTTATCCCAAAATTCATCCCCATTGACCAAAGTCGTGGGTTTTGATCCAACGGGGGCGTTTTTATCCCAAAATTTGTCCCATTGATGTTGAACCTTGACATTTCCACCCAACATTGGCTTTTCCACCCAACTGGGCCTTTTTACCCCAAATTCATCCCCATTGAGGTCCAACATTGACTTTTCCATACAATTAGGGAGTTTTTACCCCAAAATTCTTCCCCATTGACCAAAATCTTGGGGTTTGGTCCAAAGGGAGCGTTTTTATCCCAAAATTAGTCCCATTGATGTTGAATCTTGACTTTTCCACCAACTGGGTGTTTTTATCCAAAAATCCATCCCCCTTGAGGCCCAGCGTTGGCTTTTCCACCCAACTGGGCATTTTTATTCCAAATCCATCCTCGTTGATGTCCGACGTTGACTTTTCTACCCAATTGGGGAGTTTTTATCCTAAATTTTGTCCCCACTGAAGTCCAATATTGTCTTTTCCACCCAAAGTTGACTTTTCCGTCCAATTGGAGCGTTTTTATCCCAAAACTCATCCCTATTGAGATCCAACCTTGACTTTTTATCCAGCGTTGACTTTTTCACCCAATTGGGACGTTTTTAATCCAAAATTCATCCCCATTGACAAAACTCTTCCGGTTTGGTCCAACGGGGGCGTTTTTATCCCAAAATTTGTCCCCGTTGAGGTCCAATATTGACTTTTTCACCCAACGTTGACTTTTCCATCCAATTGTAGCGTTTTTATCTCAAAACTCATCCCTGTTGAGATCCAACCTTGATTTTTCCATCCAGCGTTGACTTTTTCACCCAAATGGAGCGTTTTTATCCCAAAATTCATCCCCATTGACCAAAATCTTGGGGTTTGGTCCAACGGGGGCGTTTTTATCTCAAAATTTCTCCCATTGATGTTGAACATTGAGCTTTCCACCCAACACTGACTTTTGCACCCAATTGGGGCATTTTTATCACAAATCCATCCTCATAAACTTAACGTTGACTTTTCTACCCAATTGGAGCATTTTTATCCCAAAATTCATCCCCATTGGCCAAAGTCGTGGGGTTTGGTCCAACGGGGGCGTTTTTATCCCAAAATTTGTCCCATTGATTTTGAACCTTGACTTTTCCACCCAACATTGCCTTTTCCACCCAACTGGGCCTTTTTACCCCAAATTCATCTCCGTTGAGGTCCAACATTGACTTTTCCATACAATTAGGGAGTTTTTACCCCAAAATTCTTCCCCATTGACCAAAATCTTGGGGTTTGGTCCAAAGGGAGCGTTTTTATCCCGAAATTTGTCCCATTGATGTTAAATCTTGACTTTTCCACCCAACTGGGTGTTTTTATCCAAAAATCCATCCCCCTTGAGGCCCAGCGTTGGCTTTTCCACCCAACTGGGGCATTTTTATTCCAAATCCATCCTCGTTGATGTCCGACGTTGACTTTTCTACCCAATTGGGGCGTTTTTATCTTAAAATTTGTCCCCATGGAAGTCCAATATTGGCTTTTCCACCCAAAGTTGACTTTTCTGTCCAATTGGAGCGTTTTTATCCCAAAACTCATCCCTGTTGAGATCCAACCTTGACTTTTCCATCCAACGTTTACTTTTTCACCCTAATGGAGCGTTTTTATCTCAAAATTCATCCCCATTGGCCAAAATCTTGGGGTTTGGTCCAACGGGGGCGTTTTTTCTCAAAATTTGTCCCATTGATGTTGAACATTGACCTTTCCACCCAACACTGACTTTTCCACCCAATTGGGGCATTTTTATCACAAATCCATCCTCATTGAAGCCTGACGTTTAATTTTCTACCCAAATGCAGCGTTTTTATCCGAAAAATCTATCCCCATTGACCAAAGTCGTGGGTTTTGATCCAACGGGGGCGGTTTTATCCCAAAATTTGTCCCATTGATGTTGAACCTTGACTTTTCCACCCAACATTGGCTTTTCCACCCAACTGGGCCTTTTTACCCCAAATTCATCCCCATTGAGGTCCAACATTGACTTTTCCATACAATTAGGGAGTTTTAACCCCAAAATTCTTACCTATTGACCAAAATCTTGGGGTTTGGTCCAAAGGGAGCGTTTTTATCCCGAAATTTGTCCCATTGATGTTGAATCTTGATTTTTCCACCCAACTGGGTGTTTTTATCCAAAAATCCATCCCTCTTGAGGCCCAGCGTTGGCTTTTTCACCCAACTGGGCATTTTTATTCCAAATCCATCCTCGTTGATGTCTGACGTTGACTTTTCTATCCAATTGGGGCGTTTTTATCCTAAAATTTGTCCCCATGGAAGTCCAATATTGGCTTTTCCACCCAACGTTGACTTTTCCGTCAAATTGGAGCGTTTTTATCCCAAAACTCATCCCTGTTGAGATCCAACCTTGACTTTTCCATCCAACGTTGACTTTTTTACCCAAATGGAGCGTTTTTATCTCAAAATTCACTCCCATTGACCAAATACTTGGGGTTTAGTCCAACGGGGGCGTTTTTATCTCAAAATTTGTCACCGCGTTGGAGGTCCAATATTGACTTTTCGCCCAAATTGACTTTTCCTCTAATTGGATCGTTTTTATCCCAAAACTCATCCTGTGAGATCCAGCTGATTTTCCATCCGAGCGTTGACTTTTCACCCAATGGGAGGAACGTTTTTATCCAAAATCATCCCATGTGACCAAAATCTTGGGGTTTGGTCCAACGGGGGGATTTTTATCCCGAAATTTTTCCCATTGACATTGAACATTGACTTTTCCACCCAACATTGGCTTTCCCACCCAACTGGGCTTTTTACCCCAAAAGTCATCTTTGTTGAGTTCCAGCCTTGACTTTTCTACCCAATTGGAGCATTTTTACCCCAAAATTCTTCCCCATTGACAAAAATGTTGGGGTTTGGTCCAACGGGGGCGTTTTTATCCCAAAATTTGTCCCCATTGAAGTCCAATATTGGCTTTTCCACCCAATGTTGAATTTTCCGTCCAGTTGGAGCGCTTTTATCGCAAAACTCATCCCTGTTGAGTTCCAACTTTGACTTTTACATCCAACGTTTACTTTTTCACCCAAATGGAGCGTTTTTATCCCAAAATTCATCCCCATTGACCAAAATCTTGGGGTTTGGTCCTACGGGGACGTTTTTATCTCAAAATTTGTCCCATTGATGTTGAACATTGACCTTTCCACCCAACACTGACTTTTCCACCCAATTGGGGCATTTTTATCACAAATCCATCCTCATTGATGCCCAACGTTGACTTTTCTACCCAATTGGAGCATTTTTATCCCCAAATTCATCCCCATTGACCAAAGTCGTGGGTTTTTGATCCAACGGGGGCGTTTTTATCCCAAAATTTGTCCCATTGATGTTGAACCTTGACTTTTCCACCCAACATTGGCTTTTCCACCCAACTGGGCTTTTTTACGGCCAAGTCATCCCCATTGAGGTCCAACATTGACTTTTCCATACAATTAGGGAGTTTTTACCCCAAAATTCTTCCCATTGACCAAAATCTTGGGGTTTGGTCCAAAGGGAGCGTTTTTATCCCGAAATTTGTCCCATTGATGTTGAATCTTGACTTTTCCAACCAACTGGGTGTTTTTATCCAAAAAATCCATCCCCCTTGAGGCCCAGCGTTGGCTTTTCCACCCAACTGGGCATTTTTATTCCAAATCCATCCTCGTTGACGTTTGACGTTGACTTTTCTACCCAATTGGGGCGTTTTTATCCTAAAATTTGTCCCCATGGAAGTCCAATATTGGCTTTTCAACCCAAAGTTGACTTTTCCGTCCAATTGGAGCGTTTTTATCCCAAAACTCATCCCTGTTGAGATCCAACCTTGACTTTTTTATCCAACGTTGATTTTTTCACCCAATTGGGACGTTTTTATCCCAAAAATTCATCCCATTGACCAAACTCTTCCGGTTTGGTCCAACGGGGGCGTTTTTATCCCAAAATTTGTCCCCGTTGAGGTCCAATATTGACTTTTTCACCCAACGCTGACTTTTGAATCCAATTGTAGCGTTTCTATCTTAAAACACATCCCTGTTGAGATCCAACCTTGATTTTTCCATCCAACGTTGACTTTTTCACCCTAATGGAGCGTTTTTATCCCAAAATTTCTCCCATTGATGTTGAACATTGACCTTTCCACCCAACACTGACTTTTCCACCCGAATTGGGGCATTTTTATCACAAATCCATCCTCGTAAAGTTAACCTTGACTTTTCTACCCAATTGGAGCATTTTTATCCCAAAATTCATCCCCATTGACCAAAGTCGTGGGTTTTGATCCAACGGGGGCGTTTTTATCCCAAAATTTGTTCCATTGATGTTGAACCTTGACTTTTCCACCCAACATTGGCTTTTCCACCCAACTGGGCCTTTTTACCCCAAATTCATCCCCATTGAGGTCCAACATTGACTTTTCCATACAATTAGGGAGTTTTTACCCCAAAATTCTTCCCCATTGACCAAAATCTGGGGGTTTGGTCCAAAGGGAGCGTTTTTATCCCGAAATTTGTCCCATTGATGTTGAATCTTGACTTTTCCACCAAACTGGGTGTTTTTATCCAAAAATCCATCCCCCTTGAGGCCCAGCGTTGGCTTTTCCACCCAACTGGGCATTTTTATTCCAAATCCATCGTCGTTGATGTCCGACGTTGACTTTTCTACCCAATTGGGGCGTTTTTATCCTAAAATTTGTCCCCATGGAAGTCCAATATTGGCTTTTTCACCCAAAGTTGACTTTTCCGTCCAATTGGAGCGTTTTTATCCCAAAACTCATCCCTGTGGAGATCCAACCTTGATTTTTCCCTCCAACGTTGACTTTTTTACCCAAATGGAGCGTTTTTATCTCAAAATTCATCCCCATTGACCAAAATCTTGGGGTTTGGTCCAACGGGGGCGTTTTATCTCAAAATTTCTCCCATTGATGTTGAACATTGACCTTTCCACCCAACACTGACTTTTCCACCCAATTGGGGCATTTTTATCACAAATCCATCCTCATTGATGCCCAACTTTGACTTTTCTATCCAAATGGAGCGTTTTTATCCCAAAATTCCTCCCCATTGGCTAAAGTCCTGGGTTTTGATCCAACGGGGGCGTTTTTATCCCAAAATTTGTCCCATTGATGTTGAACCTTGACTTTTCCACCCAACATTGGCTTTTCCACCCAACTGGGCCTTTTTACCCCAAATTCATCCCCATTGAGGTCCAACATTGACTTTTCCATACAATTAGGAAGTTTTTACCCCAAAATTCTTCCCCATTGACCAAAATCTTGGGGTTTGGTCCAAAGGGATCGTTTTTATCCCGAAATTTGTCCCATTGATGTTGAATCTTGACTTTTCCAACCAACTGGGTGTTTTTATCCAAAAATCCATCCCCCTTGAGGCCCAGCGTTGTCTTTTCCACCCAACTGGGCATTTTTATTCCAAATCCATCCTCGTTGATGTCCGACGTTGACTTTTTTACCCAATTGGGGCGTTTTTATCCTAAAATTTTTCCCTGTGTAAATGCAACATTGGCTTTTCCACCCAAAGATTACTTTTCTGTCCTATTGGAGCGTTTTTATCCCAAAACTCATCCCTGTTGAGATCCAACCTTGACTTTTTTATCCAGCGTATACTTTTTCACCCAACTGGAGCGTTTTTATTCCAAAATTCATCCCCATGGACCAAAATGTTGGGGTTTGGTCCAACGGGGGCGTTTTTATCCCGAAATTTTTCCCATTGACATTGAACATTTACTTTTCCACCCAATATTGGCTTTCCCACCCAACTGGGCCTTTTTACCCAAAAGTCATCCTTGTTGATTTCCAATTTTGACTTTTCTACCCAATTGGAGCATTTTTACCCCAAAATTCTTCCCCATTGACCAAAGTCTTGGGGTTTGGTCCAACGGGGGCGTTTTTATCCCAAAATTGTTCCCCCTTGAAGTCCAATATTGAGTTTTCCACCCAATGTTAACTTTTCCGTCCAATTGGAGCATTTTTATCCCAAAAATTCATCCCCATTGACCAGAATGTTCGGTTTTGGACCAACGAGGGCGTTTTTATCCCAAAATTTGACCCATTGACGTTGAACATTGACTTTTTCTCCCAACATTGACTTTTCCATCCATTTGGGGGGTTTTTATCCCAAAATTCATCCCCATTGACCAAAATGTTGGGGTTTGGTCCAACGGGGAATTTTTATCACGAAATTTGTCCCCATTGAGGTCCAATATAGAGTTTTCCACCCAACGTTGACTTTTCCGTCCAATTGGAGCGTTTTTATCCCAAAACTCATCTCTGTTGAGTTCCAACCTTGACTTTTCCATCCAACGTTGACTTTTTCACCCAATTGGGGCGTTTTCGTCGCAAAATTCACACCCATTGACCAAAATCTTCGGGTTTAGGTGGGATGGGGACGTTTTTATCCCAAAATTTGTACCCATTGAGGTCCAATATTGAGTTTTCCACCCAACGTTGACTTTTCCGTCCAATTGGAGCGTTTTTATCCCAAAACTCATCCCTGTTGAGTTCCAACCTTGACTTTTCTACCCAACGTTGACTTTTTCACCCAATTGGGACGTTTCATCCGCAAAAATTCATCCCCATTGACCAGAAATGTTGGGGTTTGGTCCAACGAGGCGTTTTTATCCGCAAAATTTGTCCCATTGATGTCCAATATTGGCTTTTCCACCCCATGTTGCATTTTCCGTCCAATTGGAGCGGTTTTATCCCAAAACTCATCCCTGTTGTGTTCCAACCTTGACTTTTCCATCCAACGTTGACTTTTTCACCCAATTGGGGTGTTTTTATCCCAAGATTAACCCCCATTGACCAAAATCTTAGGTTTTGGTGGTATGGGGAAGTTTTTATCCCAAAATTTGTCCCCATTGATGTTGAACCTTGACTTTTCAACCCAACACTGACTTTTCCACCCAAATGGGGCATTTTTATCACAAATCCATCCTCATTGATGCCCAACGTTGACTTTTCTACCATATTGGAGCATTTTTATCCCAAAATTCATCCCCATTGGCCAAAATGTTGGGTTTTGGTCCAACGGGGGCGTTTTTATCGCAAAATTTGTCCCATTGATGTTGAACCTTGACTTTTCCACCCAACATTGGCTTTTCCACCCAACTGGGCCTTTTTACCCCCAATTCATACCCATTGAGGTCCAACATTGACTTTTCCATACAATTAGGGAGTTTTTACCCCAAAATTCTTCCCCATTGACCAAAATCTTGGGGTTTGGTCCAAAGGGAGCGTTTTTATCCCGAAATTTGTCCCATTGATGTTGAATCTTGACTTTTCCACCCAACTGGGTGTTTTTATCCAAAAATCCATCCCCCTTGAGGCCCAGCGTTGGCTTTTCCACCCAACTGGGCATTTTTATTCCAAATCCATCCTCGTTGATGTCCGACGTTGACTTTTCTACCCAATTGGGGTGTTTTTATCCTAAAATTTGTCCCCATTGAAGTCCAATATAGGCTTTTCCACCCAAAGTTGACTTTTCCGTCCAATTGGAGCGTTTTTATCCCAAAACTCATCCCTGTTGAATTGCAACCTTGACTTTTTTATCCAGCGTTGACTTTTTCACCCAATTGGGACGTTTTTATCCGAAAAATTCATCCCCATTGACGAAACTCTTCCGGTTTGGTTCAACGGGGGTGTTTTTATCCAAAAATTTGTCCCCGTTGAGGTCCAATATTGACTTTTTCTACCAACGTTGACTTTTCCATCCAATTGTAGCGTTTTTATCTCAAAACTCATCCCTGTTGAGATCCAACCTTGATTTTTCCATCCAGCGTTGACTTTTTCACCCAAATGGATCGTTTTTATCCCAAAATTCATCCCCATTGACCAAAATCTTGGGGTTTGGTCCAACGGGGGCGTTTTTATCTCAAAATTTGTCCCATTTGATGTTGAACATTGACCTTTCCACCCAACACTGACTTTTCCACCCAATTGGGGCATTTTTATCACAAATCCATCCTCATAAACTTAACGTTGACTTTTCTACCCAATTGGAGCATTTTTATCCCAAAATTCATCCCCATTGGCCAAAGTCGTGGGTTTTGATCCAACGGGGGCGTTTTTATCCCAAAATTTGTCCCATTGATGTTGAACCTTGACTTTTCCACCCAACATTGGCTTTTCCACCCAACTGGGCCTTTTTTACCCCAAATTCATCCCCATTGAGGTCCAACATTGACTTTTCCATACAATTAGGGAGTTTTAACCCAAATTCTTCCCCATTGACCAAAATCTTGGGTTTGGTCCAAAGGGAGCGTTTTTATCCCGAAATTTGTCCCATTGATGTTGAATCTTGACTTTTCCACCCAACTGGGTGTTTTTATCCAAAAATCCATCCCCCTTGAGGCCCAGCGTTGTCTTTTCCACCCAACTGGGCATTTTTATTCCAAATCCATCCTCGTTGATGTCCGACGTTGACTTTTCTACCCACTTGGGGCGTTTTTATCCTAAAATTTGTCCCCATTGAAGTCCAATATTGGCTTTTCCACCCAAAGTTGACTTTTCTGTCCAATTGGAGCGTTTTTATCCCAAAACTCATCCCTGTTGAGATCCAACCTTGACTTTTCCATCCAACGTTTACTTTTTCACCCAATTGGGACGTTTTATCCCAAAATTCATCCCCATTGACCAAAATCTTGGGGTTTGGTCCAACGGGGGCGTTTTTATCTCAAAATTTTTCCCATTGATGTTGAACATTTAATTTTCCACCCAACACTGACTTTTCCACCCAATTGGGGCATTTTTATCACAAATCCATCCTCATTGAAGCCTGACGTTTAATTTTCTACACAAATGCAGCGTTTTTATCCGAAAAATTCATCCCCATTGACCAAAGTCGTGGGTTTTGATCCAACGGGGGCGTTTTTATCCCAAAATTTGTCCCATTGATGTTGAACCTTGACTTTTCCACCCAACATTGTCTTTTCCACCCAACTGGGCCTTTTTACCCCAAATTCATCCGCATTGAGGTCCAACATTGACTTTTCCATATAATTAGGGAGTTTTTACCCCAAAATTCTTCCCCATTGACCAAAATCTTGGGGTTTGGTCCAAAGGGAGCGTTTTTATCCCGAAATTTGTCCCATTGATGTTGAATCTTGACTTTTCCACCCAGCTGGGTGTTTTTATCCAAAAATCCATCCCCCTTGAGGCCCAGCGTTGGCTTTTCCACCCAACTGGGCATTTTTATTCCAAATCCATCCTCGTTGACGTTAGACGTTGACTTTTCTACCCAATTGGGAAGTTTTTATCTTAAAATTTGTCCCCATTGAAGTCCAATATTGGCTTTTCTACCCAAAGTTGACTTTTCCGTCCAATTGGAGCGTTTTTATCTTAAAACTCATCCCTGTTGAGATCCAACCTTGACTTTTCCATCCAACGTTGACTTTTTCACCCAATTGGGGCGTTTTCATCGCAAAATTCACACCCATTGACCAAAATCTTCGGGTTTAGGTGGGATGGGGACTTTTTTATCCCAAAATTTGTCCCCATTGAGGTCCAATAGTGAGTTTTCCACCCAACGTTGACTTTTCCATCCAATTTGGAGCGTTTTTATCCCAAAACTCATCCTATTGGTTCCAACCTTGACTTTTTCTACCTAACTGACTTTTTCACTGGTGGGGTGTTTTTATCCCAAAAATTCTTCCCCATTGACCAAAATGTTGGGGTTTGGTCCAACGGGGGCGTTTTTATCCCAAAAATTGTCCCCATTGAGGTCCAATATTGGCTTTTCCACCCCATGTTGAAATTTCCGGCCAATTGGAGCGTTTTTATCCCAAAACTCATCCCTGTTGAGTTCCAACCTTGACTTTTTCATCCAACGTTGACTTTTTCACCCAATTGGGTTGTTTTTATCCCAAGATTAACCCCCATTGACCAAAATCTTAGGTTTTGGTGGTATGGGGGAGTTTTTATCTCAAAATTTGTCCCCATTGAGGTCCAATAATGACTTTTCCACCCAACACTGACTTTTCCACCCAATTGGGGCATTTTTATCACAAATCCATCCTCATTGATGCCCGAAGTTGACTTTTCTACCCAATTGGAGCATTTTTATTCCCAAATTCATCCCCATTGGCCAAAGTCGTGGGTTTTGATCCAACGGGGGCGTTTTTATCCCAAAATTTGTCCCATTGATGTTGAACCTTGACTTTTCCACCCAACATTTGCTTTTCCACCCAACTTCAGGCCTTTTTTTACCCCAATTCATCCCCATTGAGGTCCAACATTGACTTTCCATACAATTAGGGAGTTTTTACCCCAAAATTCTTCCCCATTGACCAAAATCTTGGGGTTTGGTCCAAAGGGAGCGTTTTTATCCTGAAATTTGTCCCATTGATGTTGAATCTTGACTTTTCCACCCAACTGGGTGTTTTTATCCAAAAATCCATTCCCCCTGGAGGCCCAGCGTTGGCTTTTCCACCCAACTGGGCATTTTTATTCCAAATCCATCCTCGTTGATGTCCGACGTTGACTTTTCTACCCAATTGGGGCGTTTTTATCCTAAAATGTGTCCCCATGGAAGTCCAATATTGGCTTTCCACCCAAAGTTGACTTTTCCGTCCAATTGGAGCGTTTTTATCCCAAAACTCATCCCTGTTGAATTGCAACCTTGACTTTTTTATCCAGCGTTGACTTTTTCACCCAATTGGGACGTTTTTATCCCAAAAATTCATGCCCATTGATCAAACTCTTCCGGTTTGGTCCAACGGGGGTGTTTTTATCCCAAAATTTGTCCCCGTTGAGGTCCAATATTGACTTTTTCACCCAACGTTGACTTTTCCATCCAATTGTAGCGTTTTTATCTCAAAACTCATCCCTGTTGAGATCCAACCTTGATTTTTCCATCCAGCGTTGAATTTTTCACCCAAATGGAGCGTTTTTATCCCAAAATTCATCCCCATTGACCAAAATCTTGGGGTTTGGTCCAACGGGGGCGTTTTTATCTCAAAATTTGTCCCATTGATGTTGAACATTGGCCTTTCCACCCAACACTGACTTTTCCGCCCAATTGGGGCATTTTTTATCACAAATCCATCCTCATTGATGCCCAACTTTGACTTTTCTACCCAATTGGAGCGTTTTTATCCCCAAATTCATCCCCATTATGCAAAGGTCGTGGGTTTTGATCCAACAGGGGGCGTTTTTATCCCAAAATTTGTCCCATTGATGTTGAACCTTGACTTTTCCACCCAACATTGGCTTTTCCACCCAACTGGGCCTTTTTACCCCAAATTCATCCCCATTGAGGTCCAACATTGACTTTTCCATACAATTAGGGAGTTTTTACCCCAAAATTCTTCCCCATTGACCAAAATCTTGGGGTTTGGTCCAAAGGGAACGTTTTTATCCCGAAATTTGTCCCATTGATGTTGAATCTTGACTTTTCCACCCAACTGGGTGTTTTTATCCAAAAATCCATCCCCCTTGAGGCCCAGCGTTGGCTTTTCCACCCAACTGGGCATTTTTATTCAAATCCATCCTCGTTGATGTCCGACGTTTGACTTTTCTACCCAGTGGGGCGTTTTATCGCAAATTTGTCCCAGGTCAATATTGGCTTTCACCCAAAGTTGACTTCTGTCAATTGGAGCGTTTTTATCCCAAAACTCATCCCTGTTGAGATCAACCTTTGACTTTTTCCATCAACGTTTACTTTTCACCCAATTGGGGCGTTTTTATCCCAAAATTCATCCCCATTGACCAAAATCTTGGGGTTTGGTCCAACGGGGGCGTTTTATCTCAAAATTTGTCCCATTGATGTTGAACATTGACTTTTCCACCCAACACTGACTTTTCCACCCAATTGGGGCATTTTTGTCACAAATCCATCCTCATTGATGCCCAACTTTGACTTTTCTACCCAATTGGAGCGTTTTTATCCCAAAATTCATCTTCATTGACCAAAGTCGTGGGTTTTGATCCAACGGGGGCGTTTTTATCCCAAAATTTGTCCCAGTGATGTTGAACCTTGACTTTTCCACCCACCATTGGCTTTTCCACCCAACTGGGCCTTTTTACCCCAAATTCATCCCCATTGAGGTCCAACATTGACTTTTCCATACAATTAGGGAGTTTTTACCCCAAAATTCTTCCCCATTGACCAAAATCTTTGGGTTTGGTCCAAAGGGAGCGTTTTTATCCCGAAATTTGTCCCATTGATGTTGAATCTTGACTTTTCCACCCAACTGGGTGTTTTTATCCAAAAATCCATCCCCCTTGAGGCCCAGCGTTGGCTTTTCCACCCAACTGGGCATTTTTTTTCCAAATCCATCCTCGTTGACGTTAGACGTTGACTTTTCTACCCAATTGGGGCGTTTTTATCCTAAAATTTGTCCCATTGAAGTCCAATATTGGCTTTTCCACCCAAAGTTGACTTTTCCGTCCAATTGGAGCGTTTTTATCCCAAACTCATCCCTGTTGAGATCCAACCTTGACTTTTCCATCCAACGTTGACTTTTTCACCCAATTGGGACGTTTTTATCCCAAAAATTCACCCCCATTGACCAAACTCTTCCGGTTTGGTCCAACGGGGGCGTTTTTATCCCAAAATTTGTCCCCGTTGAGGTCCAATATTGACTTTTTCCCCCAACATTGACTTTTCCATCCAATTGGAGCGTTTTTATCTCAAAACACATCCCTGTTGAGATCCAACCTTGACTTTTCTATCCAGCGTTGACTTTTTCACCCAAATGGAGCGTTTTTATCCCAAAATTCATCCCCATTGACCAAAATCTTGGGGTTTGGTCCAACGGGGGCGTTTTTATCTCAAAATTTGTCCCATTGATGTTGAACATTGACCTTTCCACCCAACACTGACTTTCCACCCAATTGGGGCATTTTTCATCACAAATCCATCC
>JAVTVJ010004841.1:0-20077 GCA_034509425.1 Eopsaltria australis | reverse complement strand
GTGAGGAGAGCAGAACCGATGCCTAGAGGGAGGTGCATGAGAAGTGCTTTGAGAGTGAAGCTGAAAACTCTTTTGGAGAACCATGGTTGGGGACTGAGCTAATAAATTCCCTGTAATATATGAAGATAGAGTCCAGAAAGGGGGGATGTGAGGTTTCTAGTTGCAGCCAATGAACTGAAATATCTGGGTAAAGACAAGTAAGTGTTGAAATAAGTGCAGCCTGATGAGAAACTTGAATCAAGACAGAGGAGAGGCTGTGACCCAGAGCCCTGGTCCTGGGGGAATGCCAGAGAACTTGTGTTGTCAGGAGAACCTGTGTTGCTCAGCATAGAAGAAGGGATTTCTTTGTTGCTACAGTTGAACTGTTCATCCTTGAAAAGGTACCCCATGGACTGTCATGACCCACCATAGTGGCTGTGGGAAGGCTACTGGTATGGGAGGGATCCACCATTAAGCTGATCTTTCTTCCAGGTGGCAGCTGATGGTGAGGCAGAAGACCCATAAAAACTGTATGTTTCTTACAGAAAATCCATGGTGTAAACAAAAGAGACTTCTCTCCCTAATTGAACTGAAATGAGAACTATTTCTGAGATGGTAAACTGACTGGAGGTCGAAGTGTTGTCTTTTGTGTGTTGTCAGGGAGAATGAAATGGAGAGGTGGGGAAAGGAGGGGTGGTCTGAGGAGTTTGTCCTGGTTTTCCTTGTTTGTTTGTTTTTTTTCCTCTGTCTTAGGTATATTAATAAACTTTCTTTATACTTTATAAAGTTTGAGCCTGCTTTGCCTACTCCTAATCCTCATCTCACAGCAAACATCAGGTCAATTTTATTAAGTGTCCTGGCATTTGGCCAAAAACTCGAATAGGCGAACTGGAACCACTACAGGCATCAATTCCCCCCTTTAGAGACGTGACAAGATCCCATCTTGTCTAGTCTCTACTTTTTACATTTAACCACAGCATCACATCATGCAGCCAGTTATTATGCAAACATTAACTACAGATATAAGTAGTTTGAGCAGCTCCTTTTATCCAGGCCCGGTTCAGTAACCATGAGGTGAGTGTATGCAAGATGTATTCCAAGTTCAATGAGCCTTTTGAAAGGTACCTGTTACAAATAGATGTGGGAGTTTAGATAAGTCCTTGCCTTTTGCCCAGGCCTTGGCAGCAGGCAGTAGCTTTACTGTCACAGCCAGCACCCCAAAACCCACTCTCATTCGCAAGTTCTTTAATAATGGCTTATTCGGTCTATTATAGAATGAATTATTTTTTTAATAGACACAAAACTAAAAGACATAAGACTTAAAGCAAACTAATACTGCACAGGAATAAGGACAAAAAGAGACTACTAATAGGTATATACAGTGTGGCATTAAAGGTACCATTAATTTTACAGCTAGCGAAGAAATAATATAACTTAGAATTCAATATATATTACCATCCAGTTGTTGGTGAGGCACATATTGAGATCCTTTCCCTCAATCCCCAGGAAAGAAACCATGGAATCTGCATCCAAACTCTGGGGAGAAGTCTCGGATGCTTGTCAGAGTGCGTGTATCAGAGGCTTCTGCCTCTGTGATAACTCGTGTGTCTTTTATAGTTTGTAAAAGAGTGTCTCTCAGTCAAGAATATTTCTTTTATCTCTTCCCACGTCTGCTCTCCAGACTAAGATGTTGACTCTTAGCTGAGGTCTGAGCCCTTTTGGAGCCAGAGATGACCTCTGCTGGGCCTTTCAGCCCAGGTTATCTCTTTATGCACCAACTATCTGTGTTAGAGAGGGAGGGTAGACATCCTGTCATACTACCTGATGTAGAATTTGAGTTTACTTCCAAATTTCAACCAAATCTACATAAGAACAACAGCTAGTGTTAATGATTTTGTGGCTAGTAGGAAATTGAGAGCCATTCTGTTTTGCAAAACTGTATCAGACAAATCATGGACGAATTCTTGTAAGGATGGAATTTCATCCGAAGTTCGCTTTTAAATATGTTCAGTAACAGCTGAGATGTTAGCAATTGCTCTCTCCAGTTTGATTGCTCCCCAAGAGTGAATGAGAGCTCTGATTACACTATGGAAAAGTGTGGGATGCTCAACAAGGGGGTTAATGGATCTTTTTATCTTCCTCATCCATCCATTTGGATCCTCAAGGTGATCAAATATTGTTATGTTTAGAATTGCAACTCCAAGGGCACAGGCCTGATCTTTATCTACAGGCCGAACTTACTAGGCCTCATGTTCACATATCCAATATTCCCTGACAAGTTGTTCTTATGAAGAGTTTTGGATACATTTTGGACTAAAGCCATATGCAAATTTTGGGGCCAAACCTGAACCATGGTTACCGACTGTGCAGATAACAGGTACAAAAAGAACAATTTATATCACATCATCCTGATTTGTATCAGTCTCTATTTTCCAGTTGTTTCAGGAGCAGAGGTCTTCTTGACTCTGGAGTAGTGAATTCAGGGTCCTCTGCCAGCAACTCTGGCTTCAGTGAGAGTAGTCGGGACTTGGAATGGTCCTCTCCACTTAGCTTGTAAGGGTCACTGTCTCACCATTTAACAAAGACCCAGTCTCCAGGCAGGAACAGATGAGCAGGTGTGTCCAGTACTACAGGTCTGGATAACATGATGAATCCCTGGAGCATTTTCAAAGTGGAACCTAAAGCTATTAAATACCTCTTTAAGTCAATTTCCCCCCTCATTTCCCTGACCACTGTTGTAACAAAGTGTGGTCCCCTATCTGATGACAACTTCAAAGGAACCCCAAACTTTGGAATTATATGATTGAACAAAACGTCCACCATTTCTTTTGCTGTGTTAGTGTAACAGGAGTAAGCTTCAGACCATCCACTAAAGGTGTCGACCAACACCAAAATGTACCTGTATCCTTCTTTGTGTGGTAACTCAGCCAAAATCTATTTTCCAACAATCTCCAGGAAAATCCCCTGCCGCTGTTATCTCTAACACAACTCTTCTGCTCATGTTTGGGTTGTTTCTATAGTAGATTTCATGTTTTCTTGTTGTAGATTGTACAATATCAGTCATTTCCCTATTACTACCTTTTTCAGATGTTTCAAAAGGTTCACTGTTCCCCTATGGGTGCTTTCATGTTCTCGCTGAGATGGGGCTACCATCTGTCCCCTTGGTGTGGTAGCCCATTCAATTTCTTTGATTTCATCTTTAAAGGACTCAGTTAACTGTTGGTCTTTGTGATCATACTTTGTGGCAAACCCTGACAAATCAATTTCCTTCTGTGGCACTATTGTTAAGATGCCTTTTCTTGCCCCTTTTACTATTTCATCAGCAAAATTATTCTAATTCGGGGTTCTTTCCCCATTTTGATGAGCTTTGCAATGCAGAAAAGCTGCTTCTCTAGACTCCCAAATACTCTGTAGCAGTGCATGGATCTATTCATCAGGTTCGATTCTGTTACCGTGAACAGCCAGCAGTTCTTTTTCCTTCCAATTACTCCATGGACATACACAACATTTAGTGCATATTCAGAATAAGCCCATTGTACTAGTTTGAAAACAAACCAGCAGAAGATTCTAAGACAGAACTACAATTTAATAGGAAAATTAAAATAGAGGCAGGAAACACCGGCTTAAACTGACAGTCAGGATACAACCTGACACCTGTAGAAGCCGACAGACAGGCTTCCCAGAGTTTAGTTTGAATTCAGTTAGCTTCTATTAGTGAGAAAAGCCCACCAGAAGAAAAATAATCAGTTTTTATCTATGAGAATGTAGAGTCAACAGAAGTAAGAAATTTAAAAAATAGAAAGAAAAATACAGCAACAATCTGCACCCGGTGTTTTTCTGGAATACTTGAATGCTTATGCTATAGGTAACCAATAGTAGTATACTGTAGCTAAATAATAGCCAATGAATCTATTGTAGTAGTTTAGTAGCCAATGAATATGCAACATGAATGGTAACATACAAAAGTGTATAAAAGAGGCTGCTTTCTTGAATAAATTGCTTTTTGCCCTTGTCCGAGACACTGTTGTGTCTGCCCCAACAGCCACATCTGGTGCTCCATGTGAGGAACTGCTCAACAGAAGGCTGTGGGTTAATAGCAGAGGGGGTAGAGCCCAGCAGCATGAGAACACCAAGGAGAGGTGCCAGTCCCAGGACGACAAAGTAGAAAGGTGAGCCGCTGGGAACAATGGGAGTTCAAGTCTCCCAAGAAGAAAAAGCAATTGTGAATATTTGGACATGTGTGCTAGGTAGGCATGGTATTAGGTATGATAAGCATATGTTGAAGGCCCTATTGCTGTGGCACAAGAGCCAGGGCCTTGAACCTACCTCTAAAAACACTTTTAATGTGAAAGCCTGGGAGAAAATTGGACACACTGCCAAAACTTTGATGATTACCTGAAGGATGGTGCTGGAGACTTTAAAAGCAGTAAAAAAGGAACGGGACTCATTACTGCAATTAAAAACTGACAGAGGAGCAGTGGCAGCTGCTGCTGCAGCCACCACCCCCCCAGCCGACCTCCCATCTCTGGCTGCGGCCACTTCCCCTTCCTCACGTCCTCCTACCCCAACAACTGCTCCTGTGCAGGATCCTATTTCATCGGTATCACCTGAGTTACCCTCTTCCCCCCGACCTCGATGACAACATTCCAATGTCTCTGGAGGCGAAAAAGTCAGTACAATCTCAGGACAGAGCCCCTGAGCCTGTTTTGATCAATCTGTTGGGGCCAGTAGGGTCAAGAAGAGTGAACTTCCAGCAAACCACCCCTCCACTGCAAGATATATTTACTCTAGAACCAGTGGTCATCTCGGTAAGGGGGGTGGATCCAAAAAGATTTTGGGCAAGATTGTATGAACAAGCTAGGGAAGCAGGAGAGTCAGATTTGGCAGACCATATTCTAACATGCCCTGTGATCTAACATAATAGGAACAGCCCTGATAAGTGGGACCTTTTTCATTGGAATGTAATCAAAGATCAAAGAAACACAGTAATTAAGCATGGGTTTGCTTCCCAATTTGTGCAGTCTATACTGCGAGATAACTTTGTATTTTCTGTGAGCTGTGGATTTTGATAGGATTGTTTACTGGAGAGATTTAAATCTGTCTGTGTGAATGCAGAGTCTTCCTGCTTACCAGTAGCATAGCGAAGTCTAAACTGCTTTAACAGTAAGGCTGATATATTGCATGACTGGAAAAGCTTGCCATGTGGAATGTGTACAGCCTTTTCAGGAATTTTGATTTTAAAAGCTGATTAGACTGAATTAATACCAATGTTTTGCTCAGTTATAATGATATTAGCTGTTACCTTGGAAATTAGAAACTTATATACCTGAAAAAATATTTGAAAGTGGATGATGTTTTAGTTTCTAGACAGAAAAGTTCATATTTATAAAATACGGTGTCCCCTTAAAAAATTTGGTAGACCCCTCCTTGAAAATATTTGAGTGGATGTTAACAGAACAGCAATTAACTTTCAAGCCCAGTGTCAGCACACTACAGTTGCTGGGAGCAATTAGCTGAGTCGTAAATGAGATATTCCTTTGCTCACTTGAAGTCAAACCTTGAGCTTTATTTACAACAGCTATTTGAGAATTACATATAATTGGCACGCGAAACTCCACTGTAAAAACAGACAGAATTGTGCTAACTTTGCCTGTTCACTTTCCTTTTTATCCCACAACTTTATTAAGGTAATTTTATTGTGAATCTTTCTCCATTAAGAGACATGTAACAGCATTTTAGATAGGTACAGCTATTTAGTGATTCAAATGCAGTATTTCTTCCTTGTCACGTTGTATTGGGTCTGACTGGGGTAAAGCTCACAGGCCTTACACTGCTGTACTTTGCTTTGGTAGCTGGTGTTGATAACAGAGCAGTGTTTTGGCTACTGCCAAGCAGTGCTGTCCCTCTGACATTCATTCCCCCACTGAAGGAGATGGGGGGGGCAAGATCCTGGGAGGGGACACCAGCAGGCCAGCTGACCCCAGTCAGCCAAAGGAATATTCCATACCATATGACATCAGCTCAGATATATAAGGGAAGGAAGAGAGGAGGAGGGGGAGGCACTCAGGACTTGTCCATGTTTGCCTCCTCGAACAACCACCACGTGTGCTGGAGCCCTGCTTCCCAGAAAGTGTCCGGACATCGCTGCTGATGGGAAGTAGAGATTGATTGTTTTCCCTTCTTGCTCTTGCACGCGCAACTTTCAACTTGCTTGTTCTATTTTTTTTTTTTCCCACTGTAATAAAACTGCCTTTACTCACCCTGATAGTCTTTTTCAATATTATCCTCTCCCCTCTCCCAGCGGGAGGGGGAGTGATAGAGTGACTGAGTGGGCACCTGGCCCCTGGCCGGGGTCAACCCACGACAGTCTCTTTGGCGCCTGAACGTGGGGCGAGATAAAGGCAGTTTTATATATATATACATATATATTGCATGCTCTGGTAATTACCAATAGCAGCTCTCAAGTAGTAAACTCCTGTGTGGCATACGGCCTTCGGCTGCCACACTGCTTATCTTTGTTTTGCTATGTTTGGGAACATGTTGAAACAAACAATGACTGTGAATGAATATAACTCCTTCTCTCTGCCTGGGGTGAATTTGAGTATGGATGATCTTTTACTGCAGGCTCCTGTGATTATTGCCAACCCTTAGATAAGCTTCCTGATATTATTAATAATATTAGGCAACACTGTTGTTACCTTCTGGAATTCATGGGAATTGTCATCTCCCTGGTACAGAAGGAAACGACCCTTGGGTGAGGAGCTGTTAAAATCTGCCCTGAGGTACCCAGTTCCTGGGTGGAAAGGTGTATGGAGGGATTTGGGCAGGTTCCTAGGGCGGTTATCACCTCCCGTTGACTGGGAGTTTACTCCTGAAGAGGTAAATAACCCTAACAAACTGGCCCGTCGGCTGACAGAAGGGTGCCTCGTTTACTCTCAGGAATGCGAGCAGCTTCTCGCCCTGTACTGGGGGCTGGCCTGGGCCTACCTGGCCTCTGTTCAATATTCTCAGAGGACTGTGGTTGAGGCAGGAACTCAAACTGTGCCTGAGGACACTATAGCTGAGACAGGGACACAAACTACAACTGTGGCTGTGGCAGGGATACAAACCATAACAACTATGTCTGAGATAGGAACCCAAACCACAGCAACTACAGTAATTGCCCCAGTAGTGAAAACAAAAAAAAATGGACAAGGCAAGTTTCAGGCCCAAGCCACCGATTAGTAAGGGAAGAGGAAGAAGAGATGGGGCTAGATCAAGAGGCAGGTCCCTCAGCAAAGGAATCGAAGGGAGTGAGGCAGATTAAACAGGAGACCAAAGCTACTCGGTCCCTGACCCCATCAGAACTTCGAGACTTGCGAAAGGATTACAGCCGCCAGCCAGGTGAGAGGATCCCTGCATGGCTGCTGCGATGCTGGGATAATGGGGCCGATAGTCAGCAGTTAGAAGATCATGAAGCCCAACAGCTGGAATCCCTTGCTAGGGATCGGGAAATTGAAAGAGGACTTGCAAAGAAAGGAGGAACTTGTAGCCTCTGGAGACGGCTTCTTTCAAGTGTGAAGGCAAGATATCCTTTTAAGGAAGATCTTGTAAAGTCCCCAGGGAAGTGGACCAATGTGGATGAAGGTATCCAGTACTTGAGAGAATTAGCAGTGCTGGAAATTGTCTATAGGGATCTAAAGGATGATAGAGCCACCAGAGATCCAGAGGATGTCCCTTGTACACTTGCCATGTGGAGGAAGATGGTTCAAGGCGCCCCGGCATCATATTCCAGCAGCTTGGTGGCACTCTATTATCCACAAATGGAGACACCAACTGTAGAGTTGGCATCCTCCTGGCTCCAAAATGTAGAAAAAACTCTGGGTGCTCCCTCATCCCTGCGAGCCACCACCCCAACTTTTACAGGCAGCCCAAGGGATCGCTCCTCTCCAACCCCAGTGAGAGGGAAAGGAATCCCCAAGAACAGGCCACGTAACGAGCTCTGGTTTTTTCTGCGTGAGCATGGAGAGGACATGAGGAAATGGGATGGTGAACCCATCTCTAAGCTGAGCGCCCGGGTCCAAGAACTGAGGGGGAAGAGACCTGTTAAGAAGGGGCCGCCCAAGAAGACTGTCCATGTAGTTACCACAGAGAGACCAGAAGACAATCAGCAATTTCCCAGATATAAGAAAACTAAAACTGTTTCCTACAGTCCTGAGGAGGGAAATTCTGATTTGGCATCACAAAGGTCAGACAGTGAATACTCTGACCAGGAACAGGAATAGAGGGTCCCTGCCTCCGGCCAGGAGGAGGGAAGGGATGACCGGGTATACTGGACGGTGTGGATTCGATGGCCTGGCACATCAGATCCACAGAAGTACAAAGCTTTAGTGGACACCGGTGCACAGTGTACACTGATGCCATCAAGGCACAAGAGTGCAGAAGCCATCTGGATCTCTGGAGTGACAGGGGGATGCCAGGAGTTGTCAGTAATAAAAGCTGAGGTGAGCTTAACAGGGGACAGATGGCAAAGGCACCCCATTGTGACTGGCCCAGAGGCCCCTTGTATCCTTGGCATCGACTACCTCAGGAGAGGGTATTTTAAGGATCCAAAGGGATATCGATGGGCCTTTGGCATAGCTGCGGTGAATACAGAGAAGATCAAACAGTTATCTACCCTGCCTGGCCTCTCAGAAGATCCCTTCATCGTAGGATTGCTGCGGGTGGAAATCAGCAAGTACCGATTGCTACCATGACAGTGCACTGGAGGCAGTATCGTACAAACCGGGACTCCGTGACTCCTATCCATGAACTAATTCGTCGACTGGAGAGCCAAGGAGTTATCAGCAGGACCCGCTCACCCTTCAACAGCCCCATATGGCCAGTGTGGAAGTCAAATGGGGAATGGTGGCTGACAGTGGACTATCGGGGCCTGAATGAAGTCACACCACCTCTAAGTGCTGCCGTAACAGACATGTTGGACCTCCAATATGAGCTAGAGTCAAAAACAGCCAAATGGTATTCAACGATTGACATAGCTAATGCATTTTTCTCAATCCCTCTGGCGGCAGAGTGCAGGCCACAATTTGCTTTCACTTGGAGGGGTGTCCAGTACACCTGGAACCGACTGCCCCAGGGGTGGAGACACAGCCCCACCATCTGCCATGGCCTCATCCAGGCTGCCCTGGAACAGGGTGGAGCTCCGGAACACCTGCAATATATTGATGATATCATTGTGTGGGGTGATACAGCAGGAGAAGTTTTTGAAAAAAGGAAGAAAATAATCCAAATTCTTCTGAAAGCTGGTCTGGCCATAAAACAAAGTAAGGTGAAGGGACCTGCACAGGAAATCCAGTTTCTAGGAATAAAATGGCAGGATGGGCGCTGTCATGTGCCTACAGAGGTGGTTGACAAAATTGCCAATATGTCTCCACCAGTTACTAAGAAAGAAACACAAGCTTTCCTGGGCCTTGTAGGATTCTGGAGAATGCACATTCCAGGCTATAGTCACCTTGTGGGCCCCCTCTATCGAGTGACCCGGAAGAAGAATGACTTCCAGTGGGACCCTGAGCAGAAACAGGCCTTTGAGCAAATCAAACAGGAAATAGCTCATGCAGTGGCTCTTGGGCCTGTTCGGACAGGACAAGATGTGCAAAATATACTCTACTCTGCAGCTGGGGAGCAGGGCCTCACGTGGAGCCTCTGGCAGAGGACCGCAGGAGAAACCCGAGGTCGGCCATTAGGATTCTGGAGCAGGAGTTACCGAGGATCAGAAGCCCACTATACTCCAACTGAAAAAGAAATACTAGCGGCTTATGAGGGGGTTCGAGCGGCCTCAGAAGTTGTTGGGACAGAAACATGTCTCCTCTTGGCACCCCGATTGCCTGTCCTACACTGGATGTTCAAAGGGAACATTCCCTCCGTGCATCATGCAACCAGTGCTACATGGAGTAAGTGGGTGGCCTTAATTACACAACGAGCCTGAATGGGAAAACCCAGTTTCCCAGGAATCCTAGAAGAGATTTTGAGTTGGCCAGAAGCCAGAGATTTTGGAGCACTGACTGAGAAGGTGACTCGTGCCCAAGAAGCACCACCATATAACGAGTTACCAGAAAACGAAAGAAAATATGCTTTATTTACTGATGGATCCTGTCGAGTGACAGGAAACCATCGGAGGTGGAAAGCTGCTGTGTGGAATCCCACACGACACGTCATTGAGACTGCTGAAGGGGAAGGTGAATCAAGCCAGTTTGCAGAGGTGAAAGCCATCCAACTAGCCCTAGAGATTGCTGAGAGAGAAAAGTAGCCCATACTCTGTCTCTAGACCAACTCCTGGATGGTGGCTAATGCCCTATGGGGATGGCTGCAGCAGTGGAAGAAAACCAACTGGCAGCGCAGGGGAAAACCCATCTGGGCTGCTGCATTATGGCAGGACATTGCTGCACGGATAGAAAACATGACTGTGAAAGTACGCCATGTAGATGCCCATGTGCCCAGAAGTCGTTGCCACTGAGGAGCATCAAAACAACAAACAGGTAGATAAGGCCACCAAAATTGGAATAGCTCAGGTGGACCTAGATTGGGAGAGAAAGGGTGAGCTATTTATAGCCCAATGGGCCCACGAAACATCAGGGCATCTTGGAAGGGATGCAACATACAGATGGGCTCGTGGTCGAGGGGTGGATCTGACCATGGAGGCCATCACACAGGTTATTCATCAGTGTGAAACATGCGCTGCCATCAAGCGAGCCACACGAGTGGAGCCTCTTTGGAGTGGAGGGCGGTGGCTGGGGTTCCAGTATGGTGAAGCCTGGCAAATTGATTACATTGGGCCATTGCCACGGACACGCCAAGGCAAGAGTTACATCCTCACCATGGTGGAGGCCACAACTGGCTGGCTGGAAACGTACCCAGTAAACCACGCCACGGCTCGGAACACAATTTCAGGTCTTGAAAGACACATTTTGTGGCGACATGGAACCCCAGATAGAATTGAATCAAACAATGGGACTCATTTTCGAAATAATCTTATTAACTCCTAAGCAAAGAGGCATGGCATTAAGTGGATATATCATATTCCCTATCATCCACAGGCCTCTGGGAAGATTGAAAGATATAATGGACTGTTAAATACTATGCTACGGGCACTAGGTAATGGGACATGGAAGCATTGGGATGTGAACTTGGCAGACGCCACTTGGCTAGTCAATACTAGGGGCCTGTTAACCGCCCTGGTCCCGCCCAAACTAAACCCTTAGACACTGTGGAGGGAGACAAGGTTCCTGCACTACACATAGGAAAGTGGCTGGGGAAGTCAGTGTGGGTTGCGTCCCCCATGGGAAAGGGCAAACCCATTTGTGGGATTGTCTTTGCCCAAGGACCTGGATGCACTTGGTGGGTAATGCGGGAGGATGGGGAGACCCAGCGTGTACCCCAAGGTGATTTAACTTTGGGGTAAGAATAATGTATGTTGGAAGTTGTATGTTGCAGGATGTAAGTAGCAGAAGGGACATGAGCTGATGAAGAACGAATTTCAGCAAGGGGCAAGAAAAAGGCCACAATGAACAGGGATGGTGCCAGTCCTTGACAATCAAGTTTACTATTCCTCCTGCCCTGACCCCACATTCTGCGGGAAATGGAGACCACCCGGAAGGATGTGAAAGGACAGGAGATAGTAGTTAATGTGATGGGGATGGTTTAAGGATGTAGCTTAAATTGCATGTGTGAGTAGGAAAGGATTTCTGAGCATGATGCAAATGGTATGGAATAAGGGGTGGAAATTGTATTGGGTCTGACTGGGGTAAAGCTCACAGCCCTTACAGTGCTGTGCTTTGCTTTGGTAGCTGTCGTTGATAACAGAGCAGTGTTTTGGCTACTGCCAAGCAGTGCTGTCCCTGTGACATTCCTTCCCCCACTGAAGGGGATGGGGGTGGGCAAGATCCTGGGAGGGGACACAAGCAGGCCAGCTGACCCCAGTCAGCCAAAGGGATATTCCATACCATATGGCATCAGCTCAGATATATAAGGGAAGGAAGAGAGGAGGGGGAGGAGGCACTCAGGACTGGTCCATGTTTGCCTTCTTGAACAACCATCACGCGTGCTGAAGCCCTGCTTCCCAGAAAGTGTCCGGACATCGCTACTGATGGGAAGTAGAGATTGACTGTTTTCCCCTCTGCTCTTGTGCGCGCAACTCTCTGCTTGTTTGTTCTATTTTTTCCCCGCTGTAATAAAACTGCCTTTTCTTACCCTGATAGTCTTTTTCCATATTATCCTCTCCCCTCTCCCAGTGGGAGAGGGAGTGATAGTGACTGAGTGGGCACCTGGCACCTAGCCGGGGTCAACCCACGACAATCACCCAAGGTTTTTTCCACTGCTCAGGAAAAGAAGTCCTTCCCCTGTGAGACCATGGGGTCCCTTCCCATGGGAGAGAGTTCTCCATGAATTTTTCCAACATGGTTCCAATCTCATCATCAGCAGTCCTCCCTAAACTGCTGTGGCGTGGGTGACTCTTCCACGGGGTGCAGTCCTCCAAGGACAGGCTTTTCCAGCCTAGAAGCAGGGGCCCTCTCTCTCCACTGGGTCTCCCACTGGATCACAGCCTCCTCCAGGCATCCACCCAGTCTGGCATGGGCACCTCCCCCATGGGGGCTGCAGGTGAATCTCTGCATTCCCTGTGGACCTCCATGGGCTTCAGGGGGACAGCCTGCTTCACCATAGTCATCACCACGGCCTGCAGAGGAATCTCGGCTCTGGTGCCTGGAGCACCTTCTCCCCCTCCTTGTCATTTTCCCTCACATGTTCTCACCTCCTCCTCTTCTCTAGCTGGAATTAAAACTGGATGCCTCACTTTGTTTTGATTTCCTTCTTAAATATCTTATCAGAGAGGCATTACCATCATTTCTAATTGGCCCAGGCTTGGCCAGCCGCATGTCCGTCTTCAGAACCACCAGGGATTGGCTCTGCTGGACATGGTGGAAGCTTTTAGCAGCTTCTCACACAAGTCACCTCTGTGGCCCCCCCGCTACCAAAAACCAGGCCGTGCAAAACCAGCACAGAAGGATACAGGTACGTACTGGTGTTGGTTGACACCTTCAGTGGATGGCCTGAGGTTTACCCCTGTCACACTAACACAGCAAAGGAGGTGGTAAAAGTTTTGCTCAGTCATATAATTCCAAGATTTGGGGCTCCTTTGAGGTTGTCATCAGATAGAGGGAAACGCTTTGTTGTGGCAGTGGTCCAGGCACCTAAGCAGCGTGAAACCCTTTATCCCCTGAGAAGGCTTTGGATAAAGGAGCCCAAGGACTAAGACCCCCTGGGGTGGAGTTAAGAGGGGATAGCCCCAAAGAGGGGCTGAGCTTCAAGAGGGCTGGCTGCCCTCTCATCATTTGCCTTGCCATCTGCCACTCTCCTGCCTGTTATCCCCTTGTTCCAGAATGTTCGTTGTTATTCGGTTCATAATTGTAGTATTCCCCTGTCAGTCTCTCCCTCTCATCCCTTCTTCCTTCCCTGTTGGCCCCTGTCCCTTTGTCCCTCCCTGGTTCCTCTCCTGTGCCCCTTCATGATTGGTTGTTGCCCTCAGAATAAAGTCTGATGCATGCTGAGCACCGAGGTCTTTGACTTGGACGCCCAGACTGCTGTTAACTTCGTCGTTACTGCATGTCTACTGCTCCGGGTGAAAGATCCCTCCCTATTGCAGCACTCCGGCTCCGTGGCTACAGCTTGGCTGCCTTTGCAGGAGGCACAGCCTGTGGCCAGATATCATTGATCTCGGCTGCAGTGAACCTGGTCAGGGACACTCACAGTAACTGCCATTGGGCTGCTGACCAGACCCTTGCGGTCAGCTGTCCAGCCCGCGTGCAAGCGACACTTTGTTACAACAGTATTGGGGGAGATTAGTTGAATTCTGGGAATTGCTTGGGATCTGCATACTTTATACAGACCCCAGGCGAGTGGCAAAGTTGAATGTATGAATGGAACCCTCAAAACAGAAATCAGCAAAATCTGTCAAGAGACATCTATGGCATGGGTCCAGGCTTTGCCTATAGCCTTACTGAGAATCCACATACAACCAAGGCAGAGAGACAACATAAGTCCCTATGAAATACTGAATGGCAGGACATATCAAATTGCACATATCCTGGGAGAAATTCACATGAGGGGGGAAATTGACTTACAAAAGTATTTAATAGTTTTGAATTCCACTTTGCAGAAACTCCAGAGATTTGTCATGTTATCCTGACCCATAGGATTGGACACACCTTATCATCTGTTCCAGCCTGGAGGCTGGGTATATGTTAAATGGTGGGACAGTGACCCTCTTACAAGATAAGTGGAGAGGGCCAATCCAAGTCCTGCTGACTACCCTTACTGCAGTCAAAGTCGCTGGTAAAGGACCCTGGATTCCCTATTCCAGAGTTAAGAAGGCCTCTGCTCCTGGAACAAATGGAAAAACAGAGACTGATACAGATGAAAATTATGTGGTTTAAATTGTTTTTCTGCGTTTACTATCTGCACAGTTTGTAACCATGACTCAGGTTTGTGTAGTGGTTTTCAGTTTGCCTATTCAAGGTTCTGGCCAAATGCCAGCACACTTACCCAAATTTACCTGATGTTTGCTGTGAGATGAGGATTAGGAGTAGGCAAAGCAGGCTCAAACTTTATAAAGTATAACGAAAGTTTATTAATATACCTAAGACAGAGAAAAAAACAAGAAGAACCAGGACAAACTCCTCAGACCACCCCTCCTTCCCCCTGACAACACACAAAAAGACAACACTTCTACCTCCAGTCAGTTTACCACCTCCGAAATAACTCTCGTTTCAGTTCATTTAGGGAGAGAATTCTCTTTTGTTTACACCATGGATTTTCTGTAAGAAAAATACAGTTATTTATGGGTCTTCTGCCTCACCATCAGCCACCGCCTGGAAGAAAGATCGGCTTGTGGTGGATGCCCCCTCCCACACCAGTAGCCTTCCCACAGCCACTATGGTGGGTTATGAACAGTCCACAGGGTACCTCTTTTAAGGATGCACAGTTCAATTGCAACAACAAAGAAAATCCCTTCTTCTCTGCTGAGCAACACAGGTTGTCCTGACAACACAAGTTCTCTGGTATTCCCCCGGGACCAGGGCTCTGGGTCACAGCCTCTCCACTGTCTTGATTCAAGTTTCTCATCAGGCTGTACTTTTTCAACACTTACTTGTCTTTACCCAGATATTTCCGTTCATTGGCTGCAATTAGAACCTTACATCCCCCCTTTTGACTATGTCTTCATATATTACAGAGAATTTATTAGCTCAGTCCCCAACAATGGTTCTCCAAAAGAGTTTTCAGCTTCACTCTCAAAGCACTTCCCATACACCTCCCTCTAGGCATCAGTTCTGCTTTCCTCACTGACTGTAAAGTCTCTATGCTGCATTTCTGTAGATGTCCTCACTCGTTCCTCTCTCTGCGAGGAAGGATGGGTGTCTGTGAGTTTAGTCCAGGCATGGATAGAGTTAATCTCTCTCTCTCTGGCAGTGTGACGATCATATGGTCTCTGCTGGGCTGTTTGAAAAGACTCGAGCTGGATGGCAGAAGCAGTCAGAGTCTCTGTGGCCTGGCTCTGTGAAGCTGGCTCGGCCTGGTAGGGCCGGCCGGGCCTGGGGTGACAGGGCAGGGCCTGTCCCGAGCTGGATGGAGTCTGGCCTGGTCCTTGCCTGGCCCAGAGCAGGGGCCTGGCCCTGTCTAGTGTAGCTGACATTTCGGCTGAACTGTATCTGCCGAGAATTCCGTCCGGCTCCTCCCCCATGCCCAGCTGCAGCTGCACGGTCACCCTAAACCTCCCTTACTCCCCACCCTTCCCTTTGGATGGAGGTGGGGGGGGGGGGGGGGGGGCCTTACCATGGAGAGAAGCATGGAGATGCTCCTCTCTACACAGCAGCAGGCCAAAAGAGGAAGAGGCTCAGAGGGTCTTTGCTTATATATGGTTCTTTCCTCGAAGGCAGATCAACTTTTTAATTGGTTCGCCTACACATCAATCCTTAAAACTACCTAGCTACTGGTTCTCTCTCCCAGAAAGGAAGTGATATCCCTTCCTGCAGCATAGGTCACTTCCTAGATTTTGACCCCTCCTGACTAACCCAGGACAGTTTGGAACCAAATTTTGCATGTGGCTCCAGTCCAAAATGTATCCAAAGCTCTTCATAAAAACGATTGTTGGATTTGTACTCAAATGCTAACCATTGATGAGGATAACAACTGGCCGTTAATGGGTGTTTTAATGAATGGTTCAAACCTTAACAACAGTTGGGAACAGATCACTTAGGCCTACCTACCTATTACCCTAAGCATCTTATTTCCTGATCAAGTAAATTATAACGTTCCCTCCGTGGTTGTTCATGTCACAGGAAAGGTCATTCTCCCTCCCTATTATCATAAAACTAAATTTAACATAAGGCTAATACCAAAAGCCATCATAGGATTGGCACAGACACCCTGGAGAATGACTCCCCCACAGGGTTCAGGACGGTATTGGCTATGTAAAAATGAAGCATGGAAAGTTTTGCCCCTCAGTAAAGACTGAACCTGTGCCCTTGGGGCTATAATCCCAAACATAACAATATTTGATCAAATTGAAGAAGAAGTAGGTGGATAAAAAGGATAAAAACACTTAACAATCCCCTCGCTGAAGGTCCCACAACTTACCATGGTGTAATTAGGGCTCTTATTCCTTCTTTAGGAGTAATTGAATTGGAGAAAGCACTTGTTAACATTTCCGCCATTATTGAACATTGTCCTGATTCAAAAGACAGATGTCTTCCAAGGAAGGTGGGAACCTTCCTGGAATGAAAAAGATTACCCCTTCCCTCCAAATCATTCAAATTATTATAACTTTGAAATTATGGGGCTTTCAGGCAAAGATATGGGAAAAGTATTAACACTTCTTTACTAGAATACATACATATGTATAAAGACAGGCAAATTACAACAGCAACAACAACAAGAAGAAAAAAAGACAGCCCAATGACAGCCTTTTTCCTGCCTGTCAAGAAATTTTCCGCTTTGGTATAAGAAATGACCACAACCGGTGGGGGGCGATGATGACTCCTGTTGAGGCAGAGAAGCTGCAGTGACTCCCCTGCGGCTTCAAGTGCCACTGTGGGCTCCTGGTGATGTTACCAGATGATAAATTGCCTACACCTGGTGAGCTAACACAATGCTTGTTCTCCAAAACTACAGGCCTATGGAAACTGCACAATGCCCATTGTGTAAGAAGGGGAACTGGAAGTCCACCAGTCTCAGTGCCCTGCAAACTCAGCCAGGTTGACTGGAACATTGGGGTCTACGACCATCAGGGACCACCAGAGAGACCCCCAGGACAGAAGAACGCATACGTAAAGGGGAGGGGAAATATATTAATGATTTAAGGGAAATGGTTATCATATGCATGTTTAGTCTGGGACAATCAATTAATATGTATGTAGAATACAGTACATAAACAGAAACCTCCCTGTACTCAGCATGCACGATATTTCAGAGAAGCTATTCCCCTGTGCATCTGGCCGAATAAAGAATGCTGGCTTCTTAATACTACATTGGAGTTTTAAGGAGTTTTTTTATTTTACTGAATTTTTGGTAACAGTTTTGGTGACCCAGGTCGAACATAGTCCTGAATTTCAACAGATCCAAGGGATCGCAGGACCTGCAGCCAGCACCGATGGATTCTTGGGAAGAACCTTCAATCCCTGGTCCGAAGGAAATCCGAGCAAGACCCCTGGAAGATAAAGGCATTCTTTACTGTACTTCAGTGGTGTTAACTGTTAACCTGCCTGTAAGGTGCAGCAAAAGCTATGAAGAGTTTGGTTTAAAGGTACCTAAGGCTGGAAAAGGGAAGGGTTAGAGTCCCTTAAAAAAAGGGAGTTAGACTCCCTCCAAAGAGAAAGGTTAGTGCCTTATAAGGAGCTACTAAACACTAATTCGTTATAATGGGTGTGGTAGTTTGAAAGCAAATCAGTGAGAGACTCCAAGTCAGAACTACAATTTAATAGAAAAATGCAATAATACAAAAACACTGACAGAGTCAGAATACAACCTGACACCCTGTCGGTCAGGGTGTTGGTAGTAGTCCACTTAGAAGGTGGTTGCAGTTCTCTGGGAGTGATAGATGCGGTTCTGTTGAAGCAGTGATCCTGAGAAAGGTGTAGTTCTCCTCTGAAGGTCCAGTGGTGGTGTAGAAGGATCTGGTCTTCCTCTGGGAATCCAGTGGAAAAGCTGACTTGTGGTGTTTCAAATCCTAGTTTATATGCAGATAGGGATACATTGGTTCCTCCCCCTGGGCGGGGCATCTCACAATGGGATGATGGAGTTTATCAGTGGGACTCAATGGCCCATTAACTAGAGCTATTAGGGATGAGCAAAGTAAAGTGCCCCACCTGGCTCTAATGGCTGGCCCATTAGAGATGATGTCCCGCGGCCATCAGGGATGAGCCAGGAGCACTGCCCCACCCGGCCCCAACATCCCATGGAGATTGTGATAGAATACATACCATTGTAACCTAAGACCATGGGAAACAAAACCTCAATAGTGGTATCACAGTTGTCACTGTTGGGATGCATCTTGAAACACTGGAATCAAATTGGGGGTGATCCCCTCACGTGTGAAAAACTTATAAAATTTTGTAAACAGTGATGGCCACTTTGCATGCTGGAAGAGAAGTGGCCTAAGGATGGAACCTTAGAGTATAACACCATATTGCAATTAATACTGTTTTGTAGAAGGGAATATAAGTGAGATGAAGTTCCTTTTGTTGACATGTTTTTCACCCTAAGCAATCATCAGGAGTGGCAAAAGGAATGTGGGAGGACCCTGCAAGGTCCATTAACTTTAGCACTTGGAAAGGAATAGAAAGGGAAAGGGTTGAAGAGGTGGTGTTCTCTGTGCAGCATAGGGCAGAGGTGCTTAACGGGTGGGAGAGAGGAGGAGGATTTAGAGCTGATGGTTGGTTCACAGCAAAGAAGCGGGGGTGTGTGTGTGTGAATGATGAATCACTGGGGAATGCAGCTAGACGCATAAGTAGGTGATGGGAGAGTGGACTGGAATGTAGAGAATGCTTTTGGGATTGGAGGATTTTTGTCTGATTTTGGGATGCACTGGAAGGGAGCAAGGAGATGTTGGGGGGAATGTTGGGGACGTTCTGATGGCTTCCCTCTGGCAGGCAGTCGAGAGTCATGGTCCAGTAACAGTAAAGACCCCATTTTCAATTGTGGATTTAATGTCATGGGGAAAGGCAGCAGGAGTTTATAGAGAGGTTATGGATAGAGTTGCTGAAGTATTTGAAACCATAATTAGGACTCAGGACCCTGACTGGAATGATATACAAGTGATGTTAGATATGTTGTTGGATAGTACAGAAAAAATGATGGTGTTGACCATGGCCAGAAAGCAGGTGGAGGGGGCATATGCTAATGGAGACTTAGAAGGAACTGTAGATCAGAATTTTCCTTCAACAGATCCAAGTTGGGACCCTAATTTACCAGGGCCCCAAGATTGTTTAACAAGATGTCAGAGATGGATATTGTTTGGTGTAAAGCATGCTATACTGAAAGCCATGAACTGGTCAAAACTGTATGAAGTAAAGCAGGACAGTACTGAATCCCCCACAGCTTTAATAGATTGATTGAAGGTGACTGCCAGAAAATACACTAATCTGGATCCTGTGAATCCAGAGGAGGCCGTACAGTTAGCAACTATCTTTATAGGGCAGTCAGCCCCAGATATTAGAAGGAAACTCCAGAAACTGGAAGGAGCAGAGTCATGTGACTTAGGAAAATTGTTAGATGAAGCGTGGAAAGCATGTCACAACAGGGATAGGGAAAAAGAAATATGTCTGGCTAGAAGGGAAAACAAGACACATGAGAAACTGCTTGCGACTCGGGGCAGGGGGGGAGGGGATAAGGAACCAGTGGGGGATGCTAAGAGACTGGCCAGCGGGGGAGGTGAAAGAGGGGGTCGGGGGGGAACAAGGGGAAAGGTAGGCAGGAGGCTCCCACCATTTCCCTGACTATGGTTAGGGGAAGACCAGTGTGCAATCTGCCTTGAGGCCTATAAAAAGGACGGTGAAACTTGGTGCAAAACATG
>JAVTVJ010004839.1:0-13449 GCA_034509425.1 Eopsaltria australis | reverse complement strand
TTCATCCCCATTGACCAAAGTCGTGGGTTTTGATCCCACGGGGGCGTTTTTATCCCAAAATTTGTTCCATTGATGTTGAACCTTGACTTTTCCACCCAACATTGGCTTTTCCACCCAACTGGGCCTTTTTACCCCAAATTCATCCCCATTGAGGTCCAACATTGACTTTTCAATACAATTAGGCAGTTTTAACCCCAAAATTCTTACCTATTGACCAAAATCTTGGGGTTTGGTCCAAAGGGAGCGTTTTTATCCCGAAATTTGTCCCATTGATGTTGAATCTTGACTCTTCCACCCAACTGGGTGTTTTTATCCAAAAATCCATCCCCCTTGAGGCCCAGCGTTGTCTTTTCCACCCAACTGGGCATTTTTATTCCAAATCCATCCTCGTTGATGTCTGACGTTGACTTTTCTATCCAATTGGGGCGTTTTTATCCTAAAATTTGTCCCCATGGAAGTCCAATATTGGCTTTTCCACCCAAAGTTGACTTTTCCGTCCAATTGGAGCGTTTTTATCCCAAAACTCATCCCTGTCGAGTTCCAACCTTGACTTTTCCATCCAACGTTGACTTTTTCACCCAATTGGGACGTTTTTATCCCAAAAATTCATCCCCATTGACGAAACTCTTACGGTTTAGTTTAACGGGGGTGTTTTTATCCCAAAATTTCTCCCCATTGAGGTCCAACATTGACTTTTTCACCCAACATTGACTTTTTTGTCCAATTGGAGCGTTTTTATCCCAAAACTCATCCCTGTTGAGTTCCAACCTTGATTTTTCCATCCAACGTTGACTTTTTCACCCAATTGGGGTGCTTTTATCCCAAAATTCATCCCCATTCACCAAAATTTGGGTTTTGGTAGGATGGGGGCATTTTTATCCCGAAATTTGTCCCCATTGAGGTCCAAGATTGAGTTTTCCACCCAACGTTGACTTTTCCATCCATTTGGAGCATTTTTATCCCAAAAATTCATCCCCATTTGCCAAAATGTTGGGTTTTGGTCCAACGGGGGCGGTTTTATCCCAAAAATTGTCCCATTGATGTTGAATCTTGACTTCTTCACCCAACATTGGCTTTTCCACAAAACTGGGGCATTTTTATCCCAAAATTCATTCCCATTGTCCAAAAAGTTGGATTTTAACCCAACTGGGGCGTTTTTATCCCGAAATTTGTCCCCATTGAGATCCAATATTGACTTTTTCACCCAACGTTGACTTTTCCATCCAATTGGAGCGTTTTTATCTTAAAACTCATCCCTTTTGAGATCCAACCTTGACTTTTCCATCCAGCGTTGACATTTTCACCCAACTGGGGCGTTTTTATCCCAAAATTTGTCCCCATTGAGCAAACTCTTGGGGTTTGGTCCAACGGGGGCATTTTTATCCCAAAATTTTTCCCCATTGAAGTCCAATATTGAGTTTTCCACCCAATGTTGACTTTTCCATCCAATTGGAGCATTTTTATCCCAAAAATTCATCCCCATTGACCAAAATGTTGGGTTTTGGACCAACGAGGGCGTTTTTATCCCAAAATTTGACCCCTTGACATTGAACATTGACTTTTTCTCCCAACATTGACTTTTCCCTCCAATTGGGGTGTTTTTATCCCAAAATTCATCCCCATTGACCATAATGTTGGGGTTTGGTCCAACGGGGGCGTTTTTATCCCAAAATTTGTCCCCGTTGAGGTCCAATATTGGCTTTTCCACCATATGTTGGATTTTCCGTCCAATTGGAGCGCTTTTATCCCAAAACTCATCCCTGTTGAAATCCAACCTTGACTTTTCCATCCAGCGTTGACTTTTTCACCCAAATGGAGCGGTTTTATCCCAAAATTCATCCCCATTGACCAAAGTCTTGGGGTTTGGTCCAACGGGGGCGTTTTTATCCCAAAATTTGTCCCATTGATGTTGAACATTGACTTTTCCACCCAACACTGACTTTTCCACCCAATTGGGGCATTTTTATCACAAATCCATCCTCATTGATGCCCAACTTTGACTTTTCTACCCAATTGGAGCATTTTTATCCCAAAATTCATCCCCATTGACCAAAGTCGTGGGTTTTGATCCAACGGGGGCGTTTTTATCCCAAAATTTGTCCCATTGATGTTGAACCTTGACTTTTCCACCCAACATTGGCTTTTCCACCCAACTGGGCCTTTTTACCCCAAATTCATCCCCATTGAGGTCCAACATTGACTTTCCCATACAATTAGGGAGTTTTTACCCCAAAATTCTTCCCCATTGACCAAAATCTTGGGGTTTGGTCCAAAGGGAGCGTTTTTATCCCAAAATTCATCCTCATTGACCAAAGTCTTTGGGTTTGGTCCAACGGGGGCGTTCTTATCCCGAAATTTTTCCCATTGACATTTAACATTGATTTTTCCACCCAACATTGGCTTTCCCACCCAACTGGGCCTTATTCCACAAAATTCATCCCTGTTGAGTTCCAACCTTGACTTTTTCACCCAACTGGAGCGTTTTTATCCCAAAATTCTTCCCCATTTACCAAAGTCTTGGGGTTTGGTCCAACGGGGGCATTTTTATCCCAAAATTTTTCCCCATTGAAGTCCAATATTGAGTTTTCCACCCAATGTTGACTTTTCCGTCCAATTGGAGCATTTTTATCCCAAAAATTCATCCCCATTGACCAGAATGTTGGGTTTTGGACCAACGAGGGCGTTTTTATCCCAAAATTTGACCCATTGACGTTGAACATTGACTTTTTCACCCGACATTGACTTTTCCGTCCAATTGGGGTGTTTTTATCCCAAAATCCATCCCCATTGACCAAAATGTTGGGGTTTGGTCCAACGAGGGCGTTTTTATCCCAAAATTTGTCCCCATTGAGGTCCAATATTAGCTTTTCCACCCCATGTTGGATTTTCCGTCCAATTGGAGCGCTTTTATCCCAAAACTCATCCCTGTTGAGTTCCAACCTTGACTTTTCCATCCAACGTTGACTTTTTCACCCAATTGGGGTGTTTTTATCCCAAGATTAACCCCCATTGACCAAAATCTTGGGTTTTGGCGGTATGGGGGAGTTTTTATCCCAAAATTTGTCTCCATTGAGGTCCAATATTGACTTTTCCACCCAACGTTGACTTTTCCATCAAATTGGATTGTTTTTATCCCGAAACTCATCCCTGTTGAGATCCAAGCTTGACTTTTCCATCCAGCGTTGACTATGTCACCCAATTGGGGTGCTTTAATCCCAAAATTCATCCCCATTCACCAAAATGTTGGGTATTGGTCCAACGGGGGCGTTTTTATCCCGAAATTTGTCCCCATTGAGGTCCAATATTGAGTTTTCCACCCAACGTTGACTTTTCCATCCAATTGGAGCATTTTTATCCCACAATTCATCCCCATTCACCAAAAATGTTGGGTTTTGGTCCAACGGGGGCATTTTTATCCCAAAATTTGTCCCCATTGAGGTCCAAGATTGAGTTTTCCACCCAACGTTGACTTTTCCATCCAATTGCAGCATTTTTATCCCACAATTCATCCCCATTGACCAAAATGTTGGGTTTTGGTCCAACGGGGGCATTTTTATCCCAAAATTGGTCCCAATTGAGGTCCAATATTGAGTTTTCCACCCAACGTTGACTTTTCCATCCAGATGGAGCATTTTTATCCCCAAATTCATCCCCATTTGCCAAAATGTTGGGTTTTGGTCCAACGGGGGCGTGTTTATCTCAAAATTCTTCCCCATTGATGTTGAATCTTGACTTCTTCAGCCAACATTGGCTTTTCCACACAATTTGAGCATTTTTATCCCAAAAATTCATCCCCACTGACAAAAATGATGGGGTTTGGTCCAACGGGGGCGTTTTTATCCCGAAATTTGTCCCCATTGAAGTCCAATATTGACTTTTTCTCCCAACGGTGACTTTTCCATTGAAGCGTTTTTAACCCAAAACTCATCCCTGTTTAGATCCAACCTTGACTTTTCCATCGAGCGTTGACTTTTTCACCCAAATGGAGCGTTTTTATCCCAAAATTCATCCCCATTGACCAAAATCTTGGGGTTTGGTCCAACGGGGGCGTTTTTATCTCAAAATTTGTCCCATTGATATTGAACATTGACTTTTCCACCCAACACTGACTTTTCCACCCAATTGGGGCATTTTTATCCCAAATCCATCCTCATAAACTTAACGTTGACTTTTCTACCCAATTGGAGCATTTTTATCCCAAAATTCATCCCCATTGGCCAAAGTCGTGGGTTTTTATCCAACGGGGGTGTTTTTATCCCAAAATTTGTCCCATTGATGTTGAACCTTGACTTTTCCACCCAACATTGGCTTTTCCACCCAACTGGGCCTTTTTACCTCAAATTCATCCCCATTGAGGTCCAACATTGACTTTTCCATACAATTAGGGACTTTTTACCCCAAAATTCTTACCTATTGACCAAAATCTTGGGGTTTGGTCCAAAGGGAGCGTTTTTATCCCGAAATTTGTCCCATTGATGTTGAATCTTGACTTTTCCACCCAACTGGGTGTTTTTATCCAAAAATCCATCCCCCTTGAGGCCCAGCGTTGTCTTTTCCACCCAACTGGGCATTTTTATTCCAAATCCATCCTCGTTGATGTCCGACGTTGACTTTTCTACCCAATTGGGGCGTTTTTATCCTAAAATTTGTCCCCATGGAAGTCCAATATTGGCTTTTCCACCCAAAGTTGACTTTTCCGTCCAATTGGAGCGTTTTTATCCCAAAACTCATCCCTGTCGAGTTCCAACCTTGACTTTTCCATCCAACGTTGACTTTTTCACCCAATTGGGACGTTTTTATCCCAAAAATTCATCCCCATTGACGAAACTCTTACGGTTTGGTTTAACGGGGGTGTTTTTATTGCAAAATTTCTCCCCATTGAGGTCCAACATTGACTTTTTCACCCAACATTGACTTTTTTGTTCAATTGGAGCGTTTTTATCCCAAAACTCATCCCTGTTGAGTTCCAACCTTGATTTTTCCATCCAACGTTGACTTTTTCACCCAATTGGGGTGCTTTTATCCCAAAATTCATGCCCATTCACCAAAATTTGGGTTTTGGTCCAACGGGGGCATTTTTATCCCGAAATTTGTCCCCATTGAGGTCCAATATTGAGTTTTCCACCCAACGTTGACTTTTCCATCCAATTGGAGCATTTTTATCCCAAAAATTCATCCCCATTTGCCAAAATGTTGGGTTTTGGTCCAACGGGGGCGGTTTTATCACAAAAATTGTCCCATTGATGTTGAATCTTGACTTCTTCACCCAACATTGGCTTTTCCACACAACTGGGGCATTTTTATCCCAAAATTCATTCCCATTGTCCAAAAAGTTGGATTTTAACCCAACTGGGGCGTTTTTATCCCGAAATTTGTCCCCATTGAGATCCAATATTGACTTTTTCACCCAACGTTGACTTTTCCATCCAATTGGAGCGTTTTTATCTTAAAACTCATCCCTTTTGAGATCCAACCTTGACTTTTCCATCCAGCGTTGACATTTTCACCCAACTGGGGCGTTTTTATCCCAAAATTTTCCCCATTGACCAAAGTCTTGGGGTTTGGTCCAACGGGGGCATTTTTATCCCAAAATTTTTCCCCATTGAAGTCCAATATTGAGTTTTCCACACAATGTTGACTTTTCCGTCCAATTGGAGCATTTTTATCCCAAAAATTCATCCCCATTGACCAGAATGTTGGGTTTTGGACCAACGAGGGCGTTTTTATCCCAAAATTTGACCCATTGACGTTGAACATTGGCTTTTTCACCCGACATTGACTTTTCCGTCCAATTGGGGTGTTTTTATCCCAAAATCCATCCCCATTGACCAAAATGTTGGGGTTTGGTCCAACGAGGGCGTTTTTATCCCAAAATTTGTCCCCATTGCGGTCCAATATTAGCTTTTCCACCCCATGTTGGATTTTCCGTCCAATTGGAGCGCTTTTATCCCAAAACTCATCCCTGTTGAGTTCCAACCTTGACTTTTCCATCCAACGTTGACTTTTTCACCCAATTGGGGTGTTTTTATCCCAAGATTAACCCCCATTGACCAAAATCTTGGGTTTTGGTGGTATGGGGGAGTTTTTATCCCAAAATTTGTCTCCATTGAGGTCCAATATTGACTTTTCCACCCAACGTTGACTTTTCCATCAAATTGGATTGTTTTTATCCCAAAACTCATCCCTGTTGAGATCCAAGCTTGACTTTTCCATCCAGCGTTGACTATGTCACCCAATTGGGGTGCTTTAATCCCAAAATTCATCCCCATTCACCAAAATGTTGGGTTTTGGTCCAACGGGGGCATTTTTATCCCAAAATTTGTCCCCATTGAGGTCCAAGATTGAGTTTTCCACCCAACGTTGACTTTTCCATCCAATTGGAGCATTTTTATCCCACAATTCATCCCCATTCACCAAAATGTTGGGTTTTGGTCCAACGGGGGCATTTTTATCCCAAAATTTGTCCCAATTGAGGTCCAATATTGAGTTTTCCACCCAACGTTGACTTTTCCATCCAATTGCAGCATTTTTATCCCAAAATTCATCCCCATTCGCCAAAATGTTGGGTTTTGGTCCAACGGGGGCATTTTTATCCCAAAATTGGTCCCAATTGAGGTCCAATATTGAGTTTTCCACCCAACGTTGACTTTTCCATCCAGATGGAGCATTTTTATCCCCAAATTCATCCCCATTTGCCAAAATGTTGGGTTTTGGTCCAACGGGGGCTTTTTTATCTCAAAATTCTTCCCCATTGATGTTGAATCTTGACTTCTTCAGCCAACATTGGCTTTTCCACACAATTTGAGCATTTTTATCCCAAAAATTCATCCCCACTGACAAAAATGATGGGGTTTGGTCCAACGGGGGCGTTTTTATCCCAAAATTTGTCCCCATTGAAGTCCAATATTGACTTTTTCTCCCAACGTTGACTTTTCCATTGAAGCGTTTTTATCCCAAAACTCATCCCTGTTTAGATCCAACCTTGACTTTTCCATCCAGCGTTGACTTTTTCACCCAAATGGAGCGTTTTTATCCCAAAATTCATCCCCATTGACCAAAATCTTGGGGTTTGGTCCAACGGGGGCGTTTTTATCTCAAAATTTGTCCCATTGATGTTGAACATTGACCTTTCCACCCAACACTGACATTTCCACCCAATTGGGGCATTTTTATCACAAATCCATCCTCATTGATGCCCAACTTTGACTTTTCTACCCAAATGGAGCGTTTTTATCCCAAAATTCATCCCGATTGACCAAAGTCGTGGGTTTTGATCCAACGGGGGCGTTTTTATCCCAAAATTTGTCCCATTGATGTTGAACCTTGACTTTTCCACCCAACATTGGCTTTCCACCCAACTGGGCCTTTTTACCCCAAATTCATCCCCATTGAGGTCCAACATTGACTTTTCCATACAATTAGGGAGTTTTTACCCCAAAATTCTTCCCCATTGACCAAATCTTGGGGTTTGGTCCAAAGGGAGCGTTTTTATCCCGAAATTTGTCCCATTGATGCTGAATCTTGACTTTTCCACCCAACTGGGTGTTTTTATCCAAAAATCCATCCCCCTTGAGGCCCAGCGTTGGCTTTTCCACCCAACTGGGCATTTTTATTCCAAATCCATCCTCGTTGACGTTAGACGTTGACTTTTCTACCCAATTGGGAAGTTTTTATCCTAAAATTTGTCCCCATGGAAGTCCAATATTGGCTTTTTCACCCAAAGTTGACTTTTCCGTCCAATTGGAGCGTTTTTATCCCAAAACTCATCCCTGTCGAGTTCCAACCTTGACTTTTCCATCCAACGTTTACTTTTTCACCCAATTGGGACGTTTTTATCCCAAAAATTCATCCCCATTGACCAAACTCTTCGGGTTTGGTTTAACGGGGGTGTTTTTATCCCAAAATTTGTCCCCGTTGAGGTCCAACATTGACTTTTTCACCCAACATTGACTTTTCTGTCCAATTGGAGCGTTTTTATCCCAAAACTCATCCCTGTTGAGTTCCAACCTTGACTTTTCCATCCAACGTTGACTTTTTCACCCCATTGGGGTGCTTTTATCCCAAAATTCATCCCCATTCACCAAAATTGGGTTTTGGTCCAACGGGGGCATTTTTATCGCCAAATTTGTCCCCATTGAGGTCCAATATTGAGTTTTCCACCCAACGGTGACTTTTCCATCCAATTGGAGCATTTTTATCCCAAAATTCATCCCCATTGCCCAAAATGTTGGGTTTTGGTCCAACGGGGGCGTTTTTATCTCAAAATTTGTCCCATTGATGTTGAATCTTGACTTCTTCACCCAACATTGGCTTTTCCACAAAACTGGGGCATTTTTATCCCAAAATTCATTCCCATTGTCCAAAAAGTTGGATTTTAACCCAACTGGGGCGTTTTTATCCCGAAATTTGTCCCCATTGAGATCCAATATTGACTTTTTCACCCAACGTTGACTTTTCCGTCCAATTGGAGCGTTTTTATCTTAAAACTCATCCCTTTTGAGATCCAACCTTGACTTTTCCATCCAGCGTTGACATTTTCACCCAACTGGGGCGTTTTTATCCCAAAATTTGTCCCCATTGAGCAAACTCTTGGGGTTTGGTCCAACGGGGGCATTTTTATCCCAAAATTTTTCCCTATTGAAGTCCAATATTGAGTTTTCCACCCAATGTTGACTTTTCCATCCAATTGGAGCATTTTTATCCCAAAAATTCATCCCCATTGACCAAAATGTTGGGTTTTGGACCAACGAGGGCGTTTTTATCCCAAAATTTGACTCATTGACATTGAACATTGACTTTTTCTCCCAACATTGACTTTTCCGTCCAATTGGGGTGTTTTTATCCCAAAATTCATCCCCATTGACCATAATGTTGGGGTTTGGTCCAACGGGGGCGTTTTTATCCCAAAATTTGTCCCCGTTGAGGTCCAATATTGGCTTTTCCACCATATGTTGGATTTTCCGTCCAATTGGAGCGCTTTTATCCCAAAACTCATCCCTGTTGAAATCCAACCTTGACTTTTCCATCCAACGTTGACTTTTTCACCCAAATGGAGCGTTTTTATCCCAACAATTCATCCCCATTGACCAAAGTCTTGGGGTTTGGTCCAACGGGGGAGTTTTTATCTCAAAATTTGTCCCATTGATGTTGAACATTGACTTTTCCACCCAACACTGACTTTTCCACCCAATTGGGGCATTTTTATCACAAATCCATCCTCATTGATGCCCGAACTTTGACTTTTCTACCCAATTGGAGCATTTTTATCCCAAAATTCATCCCCATTGACCAAAGTCGTGGGTTTTGATCCAACGGGGGCGTTTTTATCCCAAAATTTGTCCCATTGATGTTGAACCTTGACTTTTCCACCCAACATTGGCTTTTCCACCCAACTGGGCCTTTTTACCCCAAATTCATCCCCATTGAGGTCCAACATTGACTTTTCCATACAATTAGGGAGTTTTTACCCCAAAATTCTTCCCCATTGACCAAAATCTTGGGGTTTGGTCCAAAGGGAGCGTTTTTATCCCGAAATTTGTCCCATTGATGTTGAATCTTGACTTTTCCACCCAACTGGGTGTTTTTATCCAAAAATCCATCCCCCTTGAGGCCCAGCGTTGGCTTTTCCACCCAACTGGGGCATTTTTATTCCAAATCCATCCTCGTTGATGTCCGACGTTGACTTTTCTACCCAATTGGGGCGTTTTTATCCCAAAATTTTGTCCCCATGGAAGTCCAATATGGCTTTCACCCAAAAGTTGGACTTTTTCCGTTTCCAATTTGGAGCGTTTTTATCCCAAAACTCATCCCTGTCGAGTTCCAACCTTGACTTTTCCATCCAACGTTGACTTTTTCACCCAATTGGGACGTTTTTATCCCAAAAATTCATCCCCATTGACAAAACTCTTACGGTTTGGTTTAACGGGGGTGTTTTTATCCCAAAATTTCTCCCCATTGAGGTCCAACATTGACTTTTTCACCCAACATTGACTTTTCTGTCCAATTGGAGTGTTTTTATCCCAAAACTCATCCCTGTTGAGATCCAACCTTGACTTTTTTATCCAGCGTTGACTTTTTCACCCAAATGGAGCGTTTTTATCCCCAAATTCATCCCCATTGACCAAAGTCTTGGGGTTTGGTCCAACGGGGGCGTTTTTATCCCAAAATTTGTCCCATTGTTGTTGAACATTGACTTTTCCACTCAACACTGACTTTTCCGCCCAATTGGGGCATTTTTATCACAAATCCATCCTCATTGATGCCCAACGTTGACTTTTCTACCCAATTGGAGCATTTTTATCCTAAAATTCATCCCCATTGACCAAAGTCATGGATTTTGATCCAACGGAGGTGTTTTTATCCCAAAATTTGTCCCATTGATGTTGAACCTTGACTTTTCCACCCAACATTGGCTTTTCCACCCAACTAGGCCTTTTTACCCCAAATTCATCCCCATTGAGGTCCAACATTGACTTTCCCATACAATTAGGGAGTTTTTACCCCAAAATTCTTCCCCATTGACCAAAATCTTGGGGTTTGGTCCAAAGGGAGCGTTTTTATCCCAAAATTCATCCTCGTTGACAAAAGTCTTGGGGTTTGGTCCAACGGGGGCGTTCTTATCCGAAATGTTTTCCCATTGACCATTTAAACATTGATTTTTCCACCCAACATTGGCTTTCCCACCCAACTGGGCCTTATTCTGCAAAATTCATCCTGTTGAGTTCCAACCTTGACTTTTTCACCCAACTGGAGCGTTTTTATCCCAAAATTCTTCCCCATTGTACAAAGTCTTGGGGTTTGGTCCAACGGGGGCATTTTTATCCCAAAATTTTTCCCCATTGAAGTCCAATATTGAGTTTTCCACCCAATGTTGACTTTTCCGTCCAAATGAGCATTTTTGTCCTAAAAATTCATCCCCATTGACCAGAATGTTGGGTTTTGGACCAACGAGGGCGTTTTTATCCCAAAATTTGACCCATTGACATTGAACATTGACTTTTTCACCCGACATTGACTTTTCCGTCCAATTGGGGTGTTTTTATCCCAAAATCCATCCCCATTGACCAAAATGTTGGGGTTTGGTCCAACGAGGGCGTTTTTATCCCAAAATTTGTCCCCATTGAGGTCCAATATTGGCTTTTCCACCCCATGATGGATTTTCCGTCCAATTGGAGCGTTTTTATCCCAAAACTCATCCCTGTTGAGATCCAACCTTGACTTTTTTATCCAACGTTGACTTTTCACCCAATTGGGACGTTTTTATCCCAAAAATTCATCCCCATTGACCAAACTCTTCCGGTTTGGTCCAACGGGGGCGTTTTTATCACAAAATTTGTCCCCGTTGAGGTCCAATATTGACTTTTCCACCCAACGTGACTTTTCCATCAAATTTGGATTTGTTTTTATCCCAAAAACTCATCCCTGTTGAGATCCCAACCTTGAGTTTTCCACCCAACGTTGACTTTTCCATCCAATTGGAGCATTTTTATCCCACAATTCATCCCCATTCACCAAAAATGTTGGGTTTTGGTCCAACGGGGGCATTTTTATCCCAAAATTTGTCCCCATTGAGGTCCAAGATTGAGTTTTCCACCCAACGTTGACTTTTCCATCCAATTGGAGCATTTTTATCCCAAAAATTCATCCCCATTCACCAAAATGTTGGGTTTTGGTCCAACGGGGGCATTTTTATCCCAAAATTGTCCCAATTGAGGTCCAAGATTGAGTTTTCCACCCAACGTTGACTTTTCCATCCAGATGGAGCATTTTTATCCCAAAATTCATCCCCATTTGCCAAAATGTTGGGTTTTGGTTCAACGGGGGCGTTTTTATCTCAAAATTCTTCCCCATTGATGTTGAATCTTGACTTCTTCAGCCAACATTGGCTTTTCCACACAATTTGAGCATTTTTATCCCAAAAATTCATCCCCACTGACAAAAATGATGGGGTTTGGTCCAACGGGGGCGTTTTTATCCCGAAATCTGTCCCCATTGAAATCCAATATTGACTTTTTCTCCCAAGGTTGACTTTTCCATTGAAGCGTTTTTATCCCAAAACTCATCCCTGTTTAGATCCAACCTTGACTTTTCCATCCAGCGTTGACTTTTTCACCCAAATGGAGCGTTTTTACCCCAAAATTCATCTCCATTGACCATAATCTTTGGGTTTGGTCCAACGGGGGCATTTTTATCTCAAAATTTGTCCCATTGATATTGAACATTGACTTTTCCACCCAACACTGACTTTTCCACCCAATTGGGGCATTTTTATCACAAATCCATCCTCATTGATGCCCAACGTTGACTTTTCTACCCAATTGGAGCATTTTTATCCCCAAATTCATCCCCATTGATGTCCAACATTGACTTTTCCATACAATTAGGCAGTTTTAACCCCAAAATTCTTACCTATTGACCAAAATCTTGGGGTTTGGTCCAAAGGGAGCGTTTTTATCCCGAAATTTGTCCCATTGATGTTGAATCTTGACTTTTCCACCCAACTGGGTGTTTTTATCCAAAAGTCCATCCCCCTTGAGGCCCAGCGTTGTCTTTTCCACCCAACTGGGCATTTTTATTCCAAATCCATCCTCGTTGATGTCTGACGTTGACTTTTCTACCCAATTGGGGCGTTTTTATCCTAAAATTTGTCCCCATTGAAGTCCAATATTGGTTTTTCCACCCAAAGTTGACTTTTCCGTCCAATTGGCGCGTTTTTATCCCAAAACTCATCCCTGTCGAGTTCCAGCCTTGACTTTTTCACCCAATGTTGACTTTTTCACCCAATTGGGATCTTTTTATCCCAGAAATTCATCCCCATTGACCAAAATGTTTGGGTTTGTTCCAACAGGGGCGTTTTTATCCTAAAATTTCTCCCCATTGAGGTCCAACATTGACTTTTTCACCCAACATTGACTTTTTTGTCCAATTGGAGCGTTTTTATCCCAAAACTCATCCCTGTTGAGTTCCAACCTTGATTTTTCCATCCAACGTTGACTTTTTCACCCAATTGGGGTGCTTTTATCACAAAATTCATCCCCATTCACCAAAATTTGGGTTTTGGTAGGATGGGGGCATTTTTATCCCGAAATTTGTCCCCATTGAGGTCCAAGATTGAGTTTTCCACCCAACGTTGACTTTTCCATCCAATTGGAGCATTTTTATCCCAAAAATTCATCCCCATTCACCAAAATGTTTGGTTTTGGTCCAACGGGGGCATTTTTATCCCAAAAATTGTCCCATTGATGTTGAATCTTGACTTCTTCAGCCAACATTGGCTTTTCCACAAAACTGGGGCATTTTTATCCCAAAATTCGTTCCCATTGTCCAAAAAGTTGGGTTTTAACCCAACGGGGGCGTTTTTATCCCGAAATTTGTCCCCATTGAGATCCAATATTGACTTTTTCACCCAACGTTGACTTTTCCGTCCAATTGGAGCGTTTTTATCTTAAA
>JAVTVJ010004837.1:0-15263 GCA_034509425.1 Eopsaltria australis | reverse complement strand
ATTGCATTAATGAAGTGGTAGTGTGACAATCACGTGCTCCCTGCCGGGCTGTTTGAACTGGTCCGAGCTGGATGGCAGAAGCAGTCAGAGTCTCTGTGGCTGCCTCTGTGAAGCTGGCTCGGCCTGGTGGGGCCATCTGGGCCCGGGGTGACAGGGCAGGGCCTGGCCTGAACTGGATGGAGTCCAGCCCAGTCCTTGCCTGGCCCGGAGCAGAGGCCTGGCCCTGTCTCGTGTAGCTGACATACCAGCTGAACTGTATCTGCTGAAAATTCCATCTGGTTCCTCCCCCATTCCCAGCTGCAGCGGCACAGCCACCCTAAACCTCCCTTCCCCCCCCTCCTCCTTTGGAAGGAGGGGGGGGCCTTACCAGGGAGAGAAGCAGGAGATGCTCCTCTCTACACAGCAGCAGGCCAAAAGAGGAAGAGGCTCGGAGGGCCTCTGCTTATATATGGTTTTTTTCTTGAAGGCGGATTAACTTTTTAATTGGTTCACCTACACATCAATCCTTAAAACTACCTAGCTACTGGCTCTCTCTCTCAGGAAGGAAGTTATATCCCTTCCTGCAGCATAGGTCCCTTCCTAGATTTTGACCCCCCCTGACTAACCCAGGACAAGATTGCCCCGAAAAAAGTTACATAAGTCACTTATCCCAGGTCCCTAATAATTTCCTTCCTTGGTTTTCTTTTACTGCAGTGTCCCTGTTATTGGATGCCAAAAGTTCAGAGGATTTGGCAGGCTGCTGCTATCATGTGGCTACTCCCTTTGGTGTGCGGTAGATATGTTGTGGGTTTACACTGTGGATGTCCTTTCCACATGCTCGAATCACAGGACTCTTTTTATCCCGCACAGTGCTGAAACTCTGCCACAAAACTGCAGCTGGAGCTGTAAAGAACACCATCAGCTTGAAGGCCAGCCCTCAGAGCAGCTTTATTGGGAAACAAGGCAGGATTTTAAAAAGAAAGGAACCAAAAAAGGCAGCTTGCTTCTGCATAGCTTGATTCTGTTTATCAAAAGTGAAGTTTTCCAGTGGGGTTAGAGATTTCACTTACCAGTGGGCTGTAATATTTTGCCAATGGTAAGCACATGAAATACCTCTTAAAAGTTCTATTCAGTATATGTCAGATTCTATTACTGTAAGAGAAGATGAAATCAGCTGTTCTCCAGACCCTGCTTGGAGGGATGATCTGACTGTTTGCAGTGAGGGATCTTCCGTCTTACAATATATCTATTAAAAAGAAAAGGAAACTAATAAAGGAGACCATTAAGAAAATGATAAAAACCTATTCTTATATTTAGTAATAGAAGTACTTAAAAAGCTGAGGGCAGCAGAGTGTATAAATCCTTCTCTGAAAGACAATGTAGTTATACTTTCAATGAGGTTGGTAGACAAATCCAGCTGTGGGCATGGATAGATTTTTACTTATTCTATTATCATCTATCGAACAAGATACTTTGTGTCAGAATTAATTTCATGTATGACTGGAATCCTCTATTTTTGTCTCAACAGTTATGAATTTAATCTTTCTAAGATTAAAAAGAAATCTGTCTGCAGCTTTGTTGTACTGAAAGAGGACTTTTGAAAAAGTGATTTTTACCTAAATTAAAAGAGTTTCTTGTCCTTACTCTGTCCTTACATCTCTTTAGTCTTGTCATCATATCTGAGTAAATTCAGTTTCCCATAGGCATGAAATCTATTAATGAGTTGGCTGTAGCACAGTCAGGCAATTGCATTCTCAGAGTTTCTGTCTGGAAGAAACAGCAACTAAAGGCAGGCTGCAAACCTGAATACAGGCTGAAGGTGTACAAAGTCAGATTTTAAGGGGAAAAGTATAAATTAAAATACAGTGCCATAATTGCTATAATACAAATTATAACATGATGTTTAAAATTATTTCTGAACACTCCCAGTGATTGACTCAGCAAAATTTTCAGTGTCACGAGAAAGCATTTGACACTGGCAAATAATTCTGCAACAAGAGTTATTATATCAGATCTATTTTTGAGGTGTTCATGTCATAGAACTCAACTGTACCTCTATAAATGTTCTATAAAGAAAATACCTGAGTAGGTAAATACTGAACAGACTTAATTCTGCCTGATTTTTTTCTGAATCCTGTTTATGTGGAGGATACACAGAACTTACTGTTTTACAAACTTTTACAAAATATTCAGTTTTAAACTCTATCACAGCTAAAATATGGTCAAATTTTATGAGTAAATGTTTCTTTTTTCCCTTTAAATAAAAATGAATTGAAGAGGCCATGCCTGCAAAGTGCTGGTAGCCTTCAACTCTCTCTGAAGTTGAGAGAAGTCTCACTTTGAGTGAGAGTGGAGTCAGAATAGCTGAACATAAGCTCTGGAAAGAGTCTAAGAAGATGATGAGGTGGACTTTAACCTTCGTGAAACTAGTGTTGTCCTTTACAGAGTCATGGCTGAGATCAGAGTCTGACCTGCAGACTAAGGAAAACAGTCTCTCATGGTGGGAGCTGCTTGGCTGGAGGGAACTTGTCAACATTGGCAATAAAAGGCAAAAGGCCAAAAAACCACAAAGTTGACAGTACGAAAAATATTTAAGAAAGATGTAGAAAAGCCCATGGGGTAGAGGGATGTCAAGATAAAGCCAAGATATGCCCCAGTGTATCCTCCTATGATATGAGATAATGGGGATCTAGAGTCTGACTAAAGGTGTGCCTGAAGAAGCTGGACTTGAACCACTTATATTCACACAGTAGGAGAGGATCCTACCCAAGCAGGAGAACTCTGTGGGCTTTCCTTCTTTCTCCTCAGTTACAATAATAGAGATTCAAAGGAAGATGTGACCCTTCTTCTCCTCGCACCTAGGACCTTGTGTTTGGGGTGGACATATAAGTGAAAGTGGATTTTCTTCTTCCTCTTCCTAGAGAGGATTGTAGATTTGCTTCCAAGCTGATGAAAGAAATGCAGATTGCTCTTCACAGAAAAGCTGAAGAACATCAGAGTATCATCTGCAGAATACTGAACCACAAGAATGCTGTAAAAATGCTGAAGGAGATCTGGAGGCACTTTTCAAAGTGATCATCTTTTATTTGTCTTCTGCTTTAGGAAAAGAAAGAGCTTAAAACTCCAGGCTTCTACATTCCCTCCCTTCAAGTCACTCTAAGACTCCCAGTCTTGTGGCTAACCTGGACACCCTGTAGGGAGGGAGGTCCAGGATGGCAGGGTGGCCCAAACCAATATGATGTATTTAACAATTATGGATCATGCTGGAAAAGAAAAAGAAAAATTAATTAAGATACAATGGAGGCTTAAGGAGACCAGCAAGAACTATGAGTGCATGACCCAAAATGCTCCTTACCTTGGCTCAAGTAACCAACAGAACAGCACAATTTATATTTTCAGCACTAACAGATGCCAGTTGAGATTTTATCTTATAAAAATTTTAGTTCACCTTAAGAGCAAAGTTATGCATTATGAAAGTCAAGGAAAAGGCCACAGAATGATAGAATTATTTGCTCTGTGAAGTGCGCCGTAACAGATAAATAGGAGAATATCTATCTGGGTATCTATCAAAGCCCTTCAATGACCCCATAATAAAGAGCCAGTCTAAACAATTTCCAGAAGTTGAAATTCCCTTGTATCTGACTTGCCATCTGACTCTACAGAAGTTCAGCCAGAATAAAAGTAGATTCTGATGTTTATATTGCATGGTGTCTCTTTGAGCTCACTATGAATTAGTTATCATTTTTTACTTTCAGTGCAAACTTAGATGGTAATGTGAAACATATTGAGGGTAAAAGCTGCATGAATTGAACAAGCATAGGAGCTATCTAGAAGCTTGGAGCCCAGATTTAAAATCAAGTTCAGTACATCACATGCAATTTCCTTGATTTATTTGGACTCTATTATTGTTATTGTTAGTATTACTTATTTGAAAGGTTAACTGCATGCTTACTATTGCAGAAAATATAAATTGAATATTAGTGAGAGATGTGACACTGATAATGCACTTCCTAATTTTTTCTTGATGTTACGTTGTTTTGGTATTTGAAATAGTCATTATTTTTATGTCTTTGGAAAGGGCATACCTCAGCAGTACTACAGATAGTGAATTAATGTTTTTTACTGGCAATAACCACCACATTTTCCAAGGATGCTCACTGGTAATTGTAACATTGTGTATTCTGGCATCACATTCACTAGGCTACTGTTTTTAAAATGCCAAATTACAGCAATGTGGAGGCAAAAGTTCCACTAATCACCTATTTACAGAAACATTATGTATTGGGTCCGACTGGGGTAAAGCTCACAGGCCTTACACTGCTGTACTTTGCTTTGGTAGCTGGCGTTGATAACAGAGCAGTGTTTTGGCTACTGCCAAGCTGTGCTGTCCCTGTGACATTCCTTCCCCCACTGAAGGGGATAAGGGGCGCAAGATCCTGGGAGGGGACACCAGCAGGCCAGCTGACCCCAGTCAGCCAAAGAGATATCCCATACCATATGACATCAGCTCAGATATATAAGGGAAGGAAGAGAGGAGGAGGAGGAGGCACTCAGGGCTGGTCCATGGTTGCCTCCTTGGACAACCGCCACGCGTGCTGCAGCCCTGCTTCCCAGAAAGTGTCCTGACATCGCTGCTGATGGGAAGTAGAGATTGATTGTTTTCCCTTCTTGCTCTTGCGCGCGCAACTTTCAACTTGCTTGTTCTATTTTTTTTTCCACTGTAATAAAACTGCCTTGACTTACCCTGATAGTTTTTTTTCAATATTATCCTCTCCCCTCTCCCAGTGGGAGGGGTAGTGATAGAGTGACTGAGTGGGCACCTGGCCCCTGGCTGGGGTCAACCCACGACAGTCTCTTTTGGCGCCCAACGTGGGGCTGTGTCTCCACCACTGGGGCAGTTGGTTCCAGGTGTACTGGACACCCCTCCAAGTGAAAGCAAATTGTGGCCTCCACTCTGCCGCCAGAGGGATTGAGAAAAATGCATTAGCTATGTCAATCGTGGCATACCATTTGGCTGCTTTTGACTCTAGCTCATATTGGAGGTCCAACATGTCTGGTACGGCAGCACTTAGAAGTTGTTGGGACAGAAGCATGTCTCCTCTTGGCACCACGATTGCCTGTCCTACACTGGATGTTCAAAGGAAACATTCCCTCCGTGCATCACGCAACCAGTGCTACATGGAGTAAGTGGATGGCCTTAATTACACAACGAGCCCGAATGGGAAAACCCAACTTCCCAGGAATCCTAGAAGAGATTTTGAGTTGGCCAGAAGCCAGAGATTTTGGAGCACTGTCTGAGAAGGTGACTCATGCCCAAGAAGCACCACCATATAACGAGTTACCAGAAAACGAAAGAAAATATGCTTTATTTACTGATGGATCCTGCCGCGTGATAGGAAACCATCGGAGGTGGAAAGCTGCTGTGTGGAATCCCACATGACAAGTCATTGAGACTGCTGAAGGGGAAGGTGAATCAAGCCAGTTTGCAGAGGTGAAAGCCATCCAACTAGCCCTAGAGATTGCTGAGAGAGAAAAGTGGCCCATACTCTATCTCTATGCCGACTCCTGGATGGTGGCTAATGCCCTATGGGATGGCTGCAGCAGTGGAAGAAAACCAACTGGCAGCGCAGGGGAAAACCCATCTGGGCTGCTGCATTATGGCAAGACATTGCTGCACGGATAGAAAACATGACTGTGAAAGTACGCCATGTAGATGCCCATGTGTCCAGAAGTCGTGCCACTGAGGAGCATCAAAACAACGAACGGGTAGATAAGGCCACCAAAATTGGAATAGCTCAGGTGGACCTAGATTGGGAGAGAAAGGGTGAGCTATTTATAGCCCGATGGGCCCACGAAACATCAGGGCATCTTGGAAGGGATGCAACATACAGATGGGCTTGTGATCGAGGGGTGGATCTGACCATGGAGGCCATCACAAAGGTTATTCAACAGTGTGAAACATGCGCTGCCATCAAGCGAGCCACACGAGTGAAGCCTCTTTGGAGTGGAGGGCGGTGGCTGGGGTTCCAGTATGGTGAAGCCTGGAAAATTGATTACATTGGGCCATTGCCACGAACACGCCAAGGCAAGAGTTACATCCTCACCATGGTGGAGGCCACAACTGGCTGGCTGGAAATGTACCCAGTAAACCACGCCACGGCTCGGAACACAATTTCAGGTCTTGAAAGACACATTTTGTGGCGACATGGAACCCCAGATAGAATTGAGTCAGACAATGGGACTCATTTTCGAAATAATCTTATTAACTCCTGGGCACAGAGGCATGGCATTAAGTGGATATATCATATTCCTTATCACCCACAGGCCTCTGGGAAGATTGAAAGATATAATGGACTGTTAAAAACTATGCTACAGGCACTAGGTAATGGGACATGGAAGCATTGGGATGTGAATTTGGCAGAAGCCACTTGGCTAGTCAATACTAGGGGATCTGTTAACCGCCCTGGTCCCGCCAAACTAAACCCTTAGACACTGTAGAGGGAGACAAGGTTCCTGCACTACACATAGGAAAGTGGCTGGGGAAGTCAGTGTGGGTTGCGTCCCCCATGGGGAAGGGCAAACCCATTCGTGGGATTGTCTTGACCCAAGGACCTGGGTGCACTTGGTGGGTAATGCGGGAGGATGGGGAGACCCAGTGTGTGCCCCAAGGTGATTTAACCTTGGGGTAAGAATAATGCATGTTGGAAGTTGTATGTTGCAGGATGTAAGTAGCAGAAGGGACATGAGCTGACGAAGAACGAATTTCAGCAAGGAGCAAGAAAAAGGCCACAATGAACAGGGATGGTGCCAGTCCTCGACAATCAAGTTTACTATTCCTCCTGCCCTGACCCCACCTTCTGCTGGAAATGGAGACCACGTGGAAGGATGCGAGAGGACAGGAGATAGTAGTTAATGTGATGGGGATGGTTTAAGGATGTAGCTTAAATTGCATGTGTGAGTAGAAAAGGATTTCTGAGCATGATGCAAATGGTATGGAATAAGGGGTGGAAATTGTATTGGGTCTGACTGGGGCAAAGCTCACAGCCCTTACACTGCTGTGCTTTGCTTTGGTAGCTGGTGTTGACAACAGAGCAGTGTTTTGGCTACTGCCAAGCTGTGCTGTCCCTGTGACATTCCTTCCCCCACTGAAGGGGATGGGGGGGGCAAGATCCTGGGAGGGGACACCAGCAGGCCAGCTGACCCCAGTCAGCCAAAGAGATATCCCATACCATATGACATCAGCTCAGATATATAAGGGAAGGAAGAGAGGAGGAGGAGGAGGCACTCAGGGCTGGTCCATGATTGCCTCCTTGGACAACCGCCACGCGTGCTGCAGCCCTGCTTCCCAGAAAGTGTCCTGACATCGCTGCTGATGGGAAGTAGAGATTGATTGTTTTCCCTTCTTGCTCTTGCGCGCGCAACTTTCAACTTGCTTGTTCTATTTTTTTTTCCACTGTAATAAAACTGCCTTTTCTTACCCTGATAGTCTTTTTTTCAATATTATCCTCTCCCCTCTCCCAGCAGGAGGGGTAGTGATAGAGTGACTGAGTGGGCACCTGGCCCCTGGCCGGGGTCAACCCACGACACATTAACAGAGAATTAGTTGGAAATAGGGATTTTCTGGGCCTGAATGGTAGAAGGAGGAGTCTAGAGTCTTGTATGCTGGAATAAGGGAGTTTGGGAACAAACTGTGTGAGATAGAACCAGTAGTTGAGGATAAAATAAAGGCGATGAAGGAGAGAGAGAAGGACTGGAGAAGGAATTTCTCAGAGGAAAGCTGGAAGGAAGATGGTTGGAATAGTAGGAAATGACTGGGAGTCTTGGCATTGTTCTTCAGCCAGCTCTTCAACAAGATGGTCCCAATAAAGCCCCTCCTGAAGATCACCAAGAGATAGGCACAGATTTCCAACCAAACAAAATCTCCCTCAAACTGTCCATCTGGAAGGTTGCTATAAGTCACAGGTGTGTTCCAGAGTGATCCTCAGGATGGATCTTGTTCATTTTGTGTCAAAATCCAGTCTGATCCCTTTCAATTCACCAGGATATTTCTGCCTTCAGGTTTTGAAGGCACAGTGAAGACAGCAATTGCTCTGGATTTGTTTCCTCAGGCACTGTTGGGCACCGAGATATCCAAAAGGAGCTTATTTTGTTTTGTGATCTTGTCAGAGCTGCATCCTTGGGTTCACTCATGCTCCTATTCACTGGTCCTGATTGCCCTTCTAGGAGTGGGGAACTTGTGGAGTGTGGCAACCAAATGCACATAGAGCACAACATGTGCAAAGCCATGTAATTCCTCAGTGTAACCTCCCTGAAAAATATGTAATTATCTGTATACCAGTAAATATTTTAGGTCAAATCCTGGCCTCGTTGAAAATACAAAATCCCTGGTGAATTCATGAAAACATATTTTTTTCATCCTTGTGTTCTCTTATGGATGCATTATATAAGGGGAATTAATTAACTGCCATAGAGTTCATAGTAGGTCTTAGTGTGATTCCAGTTAATATTATTGAAAGTCAGGGAAAGGAATTCTTCCTTTTTTTCCCCTTACATTTTTAACTGATCTGGCAATTTAATAAGCCAGCTCATTTTGATTTAAGAAAAGAATCTGTTTTAAATAACAGCTCATCTCATTTTTAAATAATCAGTGGGGTAATTGACCATCTGAAGACACTAAAAATACACTGTGAAGTCTGTCAAATGGAATGACCCAAACCTCCAGAAGTCTGGAAACTGTTGTTAGCATGCAAAGCTGTGTTCATGAAAGTATTTTTCATACTTGCCTGGAGTTTTATTATATGTAATACCCATCCATGGAACAATGAAGAATTTAGTTAACAATTTGTATTAAATTGAAACAACCTGTATTTAAAAAAACTTGCTCACTCAGTCACTGAGAAATACAGTCATCCACTTTCAAAAACTTGCATTTCAGTCATACTTGGAGTTTAAAGTTTGGAAACTGTTTCAGGTCTTATCTGCAATACCATTCTTCACTAATAGTTTGGCTCTGTTTAGCTGTAGCAGATCCGCTCAGGGTTAAGAACTGATTGGCACTGATTTACATTACCTATAGAACACATGAAGCAAGGGAGTGCTGAATGTGAACAACTTTGAGCAGAATCAGATCAGTATTTGAAAACCAACTAGAGTGAAATGTATGGAAACTTCTGTTACTGTGTGCAGCATATTTTGCCATTTCATTGTAGTCAGCTGTACATCCTTTTTCACTTTTCTTTGAAAGACTTGGTAAAAAATACAAATAAAGAAGACTATCTCTGATTAAAAAAATAAGGCCTTGAAATAGAATAATTAGACACCTGAGAACATAAAAGAGTAAAAAGGAAATTTGTCAGGGTAGATCAAATGTTGTTGCATTTTGCTTCATGTAAAAGATCTGTGTCCTGTTCAGTAAGAGCTGCTGTCTTTGAAGTTACAGTCCGCTGTTATCCTACTCCTCACACAGGTTTTGGTTCATAACCAAACTCTTCAGGCACAGGCAAACATTAATAATGCATAATCTATTCCTATCAATAGCACTTGCTAGCTTGCTATCTCATTGACTCTGGCCTATAATGGCATTTACATATATTTCTCCATAGTGTGTAAGTGAATATCAAATCACTGAGACAAGTGAACACCTCAAGAAGAGCTGTATGTCTGACTTGCAAGACACAATCAATTGCTTCTGCCATACCATCAGCTCCCATGCTTTAAAATTTGTTTCAGAAGGGTTTTTTCTTCCACAAAATGCAATGCTAACATTGACAGCAAGAAACAGGAATTCTGGTGATATCCTCTTGGCTCACCTTTTCTGTATCTTTTGACAACAATAAAGTCTTGCAGTAGAAGCATAGTGTTTGTCACCTTCTTTGCATATGCTGTTAGAGCTGAATAATTTCAGATGAGAACAGAAGATAATCTAAATCTGTCAGAGGAATTAAAGACTGAGCTGTCAAAACTGAATGACGTGACAGCTGTGAAGTTCAGTAAGCACCATGAAAATAAACTGTTCTCAGGGAATACTGTTTCCAGAAATCAGTATTATTAGACTACACCAACATACCAATCTAAATTCTTTTAGGTCAGGAATAAAAAGAGACTCTAGAATAAATCAAAATAGTACTAGCAGAACTGAAACTGATGTCACCAGAAGCAGAGCTGCCTGCATTAACAAATGCAGAGATTAGTGAAAGCTGGGGATAAGAAGGACAGTTTCTTGGAAATGGCAACAGTAAAGACAGATACAGTCAAGAGTCAGATGTGGTAACCTATCAGAAAAGGGACTCTGCTCTGTCCCCTCATTTTCTTTGCAAACTGGATTGCAGTGTAATGGATCAAAGTGTCTGTTGCACTGTAGCTTCACTCAATCAGAAACATGAAGGGCAGTTCTATGCCAGTACAAGTCCCAACTACCACAGAGCCAAGAGCTGCTTTATAGCCTGACAACTTTCAAAAGCTTTATAGGGGCAAGGCTGGCTGCAGCAAAACATGCCTTCTCCTCTGTGGAACAGTATATGTTCAGCTGTGTGATCAAGCTCAGACTGCAATTCGGCAAGTTAAATAAAGTTTGGAAAGAACATCAATTTTTCTGAGCATCCAGACAGCTCTACTACACTAAAGCATTGCATTAGAGAATGAGTGGACACAGAGGAATGATGGAAGGAAATAAGACTTCCTTCAGCACACACATGCCTCTCTTATCAAAAGAGATAACCCCATTTTCATTCACTTCTGCACAGCTTAGGTTTCCACACTTTTTTCACTACAACTTTATATGTTATACACATTTTAAGCATTTTCACCTAGGTTAAAAAATGTTTTCACTTTTCTGCTGTAACTCAATTAGCATATACAAGTTGCTTTGACAGCCTTGAAGAATGAATTCTGATCATCTCCAGAACAGGTACAGCACAGTCAGAAATGCCACATTTTTTTTTTTTCCCACATTGCTGTACCAATAAGTTTGAGCTGCTGTTTAAACAGGGTACTTCTAGGAACAAAAGGACAGTTTAATCTCCATGTTCATTCAGTTTTTGGCCTCCGTAAAGAGACTGCCAAAAAAGTTGCCAATTAGTGCTAATTGTGGAGAAGGTTTTTGTGATATGTGATGTGCACCCGTCTCCACTGGAAATTGGATTACAGTCACCAAACTCATTTCCTATGCTGCTGATATATTTTATTTAGGTCATCAGCATTTCTGCCATTAGCCTTTCTAAAAGTAGTGCCTGATCAGACACAAAGAGAACAGAGGTTCAAAACTCATCATTATACCTAACTGTCTTTTCTCTCAATGTGTTAGATGTATTTGGGGAGGTTATGTTAGTTGAATTTTCTTAACCACAATACACAAAAACAAAATAAGACTTCAAGAGTCGTTTGGTTCTCATGTGGTCGTGTAATAATATATTAATATAAAGGATTTCCAGTTTTAGACATCAAGCCCCTGACAGATGTTTTTGGATCTAGTTGCATTTAGTTAGTCTTCATTATTATGGCACACTTTGATCTGGAGAGTTCCTTGTCTGTGATCAAATGTAAAATGAATTTAGATTCATTCCCTTTCATCTCATGTGAGCAAGACATGTGAACCATTTACTTAACCCTGCGACTCTGTATGATGAGTATTGTCTTTTTCGCTGGTTCCTGGTGAGATTTTTTTTTCTTTTGCTGGTAAATGAACCAGCTCCTTTATATGATCTTACAAAAGACACAGGCAGAATGTCACTTCACATTTGTCAAGAGGAAGCCCCGCAATCTCTTTAATAAGTGATGTTTTACAGTGTCTTGCAAGAGATTTTTACAAACTGATGTTAATTAGCCCAGAAAAAAAAAAAAGATAGCAATTAAGGCATCAAAACTGTCTTTGAAAATCTGAAAGGTTTTACTCAACCTTGGAGAGGTAGATATTATGAAGACTAACACAACAAAAGACCCCTTAACTCATCTCCTTATAACTAAGGATTGTAGTAATTAGACAAGAAAGTTTACCCTTGCTTAGGAGTCTTTGCTGCCACTATTAAGGCTCCACAGAGTGTGCTGAAAGAGTTTTTCAGTAATATTAGTGTCCTGGGTTGGCCCAGAGGGGTCAAAATCTCGGAAGTGATCCATGCTGCGGGAAGTAATACAACTTCCTTCCTGGGAGAGAGAACCAATAACCAGGTAGTTTTAAGTATTGATATGTAGGCCAGCCAATTAAAAGTTGATCTGCCTTCAAGGAAAGAAACCCTATATAAGCACTGGATTTTTTGAGCTCTTTCTCTTAGCCTTCCTGCTCTTCAGAGAGAAGCAGCTCCTCTGCTTCTCTCTCCGGTAAGACTGGGCTTTCCCCCCTCCCTCCCCTTCCCCAGAGGGAGGGGGGGAAGGGAGGTTTGGAGTGGCCCTACAGCAGAGGTGAGGGAGGACCCAGCCTGAACTCTCGGCAGATGCAGTTCAGCCAGGCCGACATGTCAGCTACACTAGACAGGGCCAGGCCCCTGCTCCGGGCCAAGCAGGGGCTGGGCCGGCTCCATCCGACTCGGGCCGGGCCCTGCTCTGTCACCCCGGGCCAGTCCAGGCCCCACCGGGCCGAGCCAGCTTCACAGAGCAAGGTCACCAAAACTCTGAGTGCTTCTGCTATCCAGCTCAGACTTTTCAAACAGCCCGGCAGAGACCCTGTGATCATCACGAGAGAAAGAGAAAGATTAACTCTCTCCATGCCCGGACTAAACTTCCAGACACCCATCCTTCCCTGCACAGCGAGAGGAAAGAGTGAGGACACCTACATAAACACAGCATAGAGACTTTAAGTCAGTGAAGGAAGCAGAACTGACACCTGGAGGGAGGAGTATGAGAAGTGCTTTGATAGTGAAGCTGAAAATTCTTTTGTGAAACTCTGGTTGGGACTAAGCTAATAAATTCCCTGTAATATATGAGAAAATAGTCCAAAGGGGGGATGTGATGTTCTAACTGCAGCCTGATGAGAAACTTGAACAGAGAAGAAGCTGTAACCTGTCCCTCACCCCAGGGAATGCTGGAGAACTTGTGTTGCTAGACACAGAAGAAGGGGATTTTCTTTACTGCTGCAGTAGAACTGTTCATCCTTAACAGGGTACCCCATGGACTGTCATGACCCCCTATAATAGCTGTAGGAAAGCTGTTGATGTGGGGGGAGGGATCTTCCACAACAAACAGATTTTTTCCTCCTGGATGGCTGTCGTTTGTGAGGCTGAACCCATAAAAACTGTATTGTCCTACAGAAAGTGCATAGTATAAACAAAAAAAGACTTCTCTCCCTAAATTAACTGAGAAAAGACTATTTCGGACGTGGTAAAACTGACTGGAAGTCAAAGTGTTTTCTTTTTGTGTGTTGTCAGTGGGAAAGAAATGAAGGGGGGGGGGAAGAGAGGTGGTCTGAGGGTTTTGTTCTGGTTTTTCTTATTTTTCCCTTTGTTTTAGGTTTAGTAATAAACTTTCCTTATATTCTTAAAGTTTGAGCCTGCTTTGCCTACTCCTGATCTTATCTCACAGCAAAAATCAAGTAAATTTTGGTAAGTGTGCTGACGTTTAGCCAGAAGCTCAAATAGATAAACTGAAGCCTCTACATGAATTGGTGTTTCTGCCCGGTTTCCCAAACCTCTAACCGCAACAATTAGTTTATTTGTTTTCACAGGTTTGCATCATGTCATTATCGTAGCTGTGTGCATTTCCTATACCTAAATGTTGCTATTACAAGGAATATGGAAAAGGCAAACCGGTGAAACAAAAGTACTTTTCCCCTCATACTTTTACCATCAGTAGTTTAAAATAAAGTTTTATTGTATGTATTAGACACTATATGTCAACCATTTAAATTTTGAGCTCTCAATTCACCCATAATATTTTCTTTAACCTATTAGAAAAACTAATGCTCATGGAAGCTTTGCAGAACAGGTTCTTACATATTTATTTTGTACATATGATATTTGTTGTCCATTTATTTGCAAACTATTATACAACAGTCTTGTGCCTTAAGCCAACATCTTTAAAAGTGAGATACTATCATTGACTAAAATCCTCCAAGCATTTAAGCATGTATGTAATTCAGTGATTTTAATAGCCCCTTAGACAACATAAAGAGTGCATGCATGGCACTCACAGGAGAGACACCTTGAAACAGAACAGGACAGTTTTAAATGTGTGGTCCTAGGGACTGTGAGTGGTTCAGCTTCAGCTGAGATTGATTTCAGTAGCCCAAACTGAGCCTGGCACTGCTCGACACCTCTGTCATTGTGGCTTTCCCAAGGGGGTTTGGTTATGTTCTTTCTGTGTTTGTCTTGCTTACAAGGTCCTCAGCTTCCTTCAGCATGGGCTGTCAGCCCAGTTCTGAACTCTGCAGTGCTACCTTGAAATCAGCATCTCTGTCAAACCTATTGAGTGTCAGTGGCAACACCCCTACATCCGCCCATCCCCAGGCACCCTTATGCCCCTGGTTCATGCTCACAAGGTGGATGACTCCCCATTTGAGCTGAAACTCTTAAAGTGACCTTTAGATGACCCTAGACTGTTGGAATTGTATTTTGCACTCCTGGGATTGAGCTATGGCAATATGCCAAATGTCAGTACCAAAATGGAGTATAATTTCAACATTAAGACACATTTTTTTCCCAAATTATTAACCCTTAATTTAGAAGTATCAAATAAAAAGGATGACTGTAGTGGTTTCAGTTCGCCTATTCAGGTTTGTGGCTAAATGCCAGCACACTTACTTATATTTACTTGATTGTTTGTTGTGAGATGAGGATTAGGAGTAGGCAAAGCAGGCTCAAACTTTATAAAGTACAAAGAAGTTTTATTAATATATCTAAGACAAAGGAAAAGGAAAAAAAAAAAACCTAGAAAAACCAGAACAAAACTTCCTCAGACTTACCCTCCTTCCCCCACCTCTCCATTTCATTCTCCCTGACAACATACAAAAGACAACACTTTGACCTCCAGTCAGTTTACCACCTCAGAAACAGCTCTTGTTCCAGTTCATTTAGGATAAGAAGTTTCTTTTGCTTACACCATGGATTTTCTGTAAGAAAAATACAGTTTTTATGGGTCTTCTGCCTCACCATTAGCCGCCGCCCGGAGCAAAGTCCAGCTTAATGGTGGATCCCTCCCACACCAGTAGCCTTCCCACAGCCACTATGGTGGGTTATGAACAGTCCACAGGGTACCTGTTTTAAGGATGCCCAGTTCAATTGCAGCAACAAAGAAAATCCCTTCTTCTGTGCTTAGCAACACAGGTTCTCCTGACAACTCAGTTCTCTAGCATTCTCCCC
>JAVTVJ010004835.1:0-15933 GCA_034509425.1 Eopsaltria australis | reverse complement strand
TTTGAGATAAAAACGCTCCATTTGGGTAAAAAAGTCAACGTTGGATGGAAAAGTCAAGGTTGGATCTCAACAGGGATGAGTTTTGGGATAAAAACGCTCCAATTGGATGGAAAAGTCAACTTTGGTTGAAAAAGTCAATATTGGACCTCAACGGGGACAAATTTTGGGATAAAAACGCCCCCGTTGGACCAAACCGGAAGAGTTTGGTCAATGGGGGTGAATTTTTGGGATAAAAACGTCCCAATTGCGTGAAAAAGTCAATGTTGGATGGAAAAGTCAAGGTTGGATCTCAACAGGGATGAGTTTTGGGATAAAAACGCTCCAATTGGACGGAAAAGTCAACTTTGGGTGGAAAAGCCAATGTTGCATTTCAACGGGGACAAATTTTAGGATAAAAACGCCCCAATTGGTTAGAAAAGTCAATGTCGGACATCAACGAGGATGGATTTGGAATAAAAATGCCCAGTTGGGTGGAAAAGCCAACGCTGGGCCTCAAGGGGATGGATTTTTGGATAAAAACACCCAGTTGGGTGGAAAAGTCAAGATTCAACATCAATGGGACAAATTTTGGGATAAAAACGCTCCCTTTGGACCAAACCCCAAGATTTTGGTCAATAGGTAAGAATTTTGGGGTTAAAACTCCCTAATTGTATGGAAAAGTCAATGTTGGACCTCAATGGGGATGAATTTGGGGTAAAAAGGCCCAGTTGGGTGGAAAAGCCAATGTTGGGTGGAAAAGTCAAGGTTCAACATCAATGGGACAAATTTTGGGATAAAAACGCCCCCGTTGGATCAAAACCCACGACTTTGGTCAATGGGATGAATTTTGGGATAAAAACGCTCCAATTGGGTAGAAAAGTCAACGTTAAGTTTATGAGGATGGATTTGTGATAAAAATGCCCCAATTGGGTGGAAAAGTCAGTGTTGGGTGGAAAGGTCAATGTTCAACATCAAATGGGACAAATTTTGAGATAAAAACTCCCCCGTTGGACCAAACCCCAAGATTTTGGTCAATGGGGATGAATTTTGGGATAAAAACGCTCCAATTGAGTTAACAAAAGTAAACGTGGATGGAAAAGTCACAGTGATCTCAACAGGGCGATAGTTTTGGGGATAAAAGCGCTCCAATTGGACGGAAAAATTCAACACTTGGTGGGAAAAGCCAATCATGGACCTCAATGGGGACAAATTTTGATCTTAAAACGCCCCCGTTGGACAAACCACCAACATTTGGTCAAAGGGAAGATTTTGGGGTAAAAATGCCTCCAATTGGCTAGAAAAGTCAAGGTTGGAAATCAACAAAGAATGAATTTGGGTAAAAAGCCCAGTGGGTGGGAAACCAATTTGGGTGGAAAAAGTCAAGATTCAACATCAATGGGACAAATTTTGGGATAAAAACGCTCCCTTTGGACCAAACCCCAAGATTTTGGTCAATGGGGAAGAATTTTGGGCTAAAAACTCCCTAATTGTATGGAAAAGTCAATGTTGGACCTCAATGGGGATGAATTTGGTGTAAAAAGGCCCAGTTGGGTGGAAAAGCCAATGTTGGGTGGAAAAGTCAAGGTTCAACATCAATGGGACAAATTTTGGGATAAAAACGCCCCCGTTGGATCAAAACCCACGACTTTGGTCAATGGAGATGAATTTTGGGATAAAAATGCTCCAATTGGGTAGAAAATTAAACGTCGGGCTTCAATGAGGATGGATTTGTGATAAAAATGCCCCAATTGGGTGGAAAAGTCAGTGTTGGGTGGAAAATTCAATGTTCAACATCAATGGGACAAATTTTGAGATAAAAACGCCCCCGTTGGACCAAACCCTAAGATTTTGGTCAATGGGGATGAATTTTGGGATAAAACCGCTCCAATTGGAAGAAAAAGTCAACGCTGGATGGAAAAGTCAAGGTTGGATCTCAACAGGGATGAGTTTTGGGATAAAAACGCTCCAATTGGACAGAAAATCAACGTTGGGTGGAAAAGCCAATATTGGACTTCAATGGGGACAAATTTTAGGATAAAAACGCCCCAATTGGGTAGAAAAGTCAACGTCGGACATCAACGAGGATGGATTTGGAATAAAAATGCCCAGTTGGGTGGAAAAGCCAACGCTGGGCCTCAAGGGGGATGGATTTTTGGATAAAAACACCCAGTTGGGTGGAAAAGTCAAGATTCAACATCAATTGGACAAATTTCGGGATAAAAACGCTCCCTTTGGACCAAACCCCAAGATTTTGGTCAATGGGGAAGAATTTTGGGGTAAAAACTCCCTAATTGTATGGGAAAGTCAATGTTCGACCTCAATGGGGATGAATTGGGGGTAAAAAGGCCCAGTTGGGTGGAAAAGCCAATGTTGGGTGGAAAAGTCAAGGTCCAACATCAATGGGACAAATTTTGGGATAACAACGCCCCCGTGGAATCAAAACCCACAACTTTGGTCAATGGGGATGAATTTGGGGATAAAAATGCTCCAATTGGGTAGAAAAGTAAACGTTAAGTTTATGAGGATGGATTTGTGATAAAAATGCCCCAATTGGGTGGAAAAGTCAGTGTTGGGTGGAAAGGTCAACGTTCAACATCAATGGGACAAATTTTGAGATAAAAACGCCCCCGTTGGACCAAACCCCAAGATTATGGTCAATGGGGATGAATTTTGAGATAAAAACGCTCCATTTGGGTAAAAAAGTCAACGTTGGATGGAAAAATCAAGGTTGGATCTCAACAGGGATGAGTTTTGGGATAAAAGCGCTCCAATGGACGGAAGATTTCAACATTGGTTGAATAGCCAATATGGACCTCAATGGGGACAAATTTCGATAAAAACGCCCCCGTTGGACCAAACCCCAACATTTTGGTCAAAGGGGAAGAATTTTGGGGTAAAAATGCTCCAATTGGGTAGAAAAGTCAAGGTTGGAAATCAACAAGAATGAATTTTGGGTAAAAAGGCCCAGTTGGGTGGGAAAGCGAAGGTTGGGTGGAAAAGTCATAGTTCAATGTCAATGGGACAAATTTTGGGATAAAAAGGCTCGCTTTGGACCAAACCCCAAGATTTTGGTCAATGGGGAAGAATTTTGGGGTAAAAACTCCCTAATTGTATGGAAAAGTCAATGTTGGACCTCAATGGGGATGAATTTGGGGTAAAAAGGCCCTGTTGGGTGGAAAAGCCAATGTTGGGTGGAAAAGTCAAGGTTCAACATCAATGGGACAAATTTTGGGATAAAAACGCCCCCATTGGATCAAAAACCCACGACTTTGTCAATGGGGATGAATTTGGAAAAAACGCGCCAAACTGGGGAAAAAAGTCAACCGCTGTGCGAAAAATCAAGAGTAGGATCTCAACAGGGATGCACGTTTTGGGATTAAAAACGCTCCAATTGTAGGCAAAAGTAACGTTGCTGTGGAAAAGACCAAATGACCCAATGGGGACCAATTTAGATAAAAAACGCCCCCATCCTACCAAAACCCAAGATTTTGGTCAATGGGGGTGAATTTTGGGATGAAAACGCCCCAATTGGGTGAAAAAGTCAACGTTGGATGGAAAATTCAAGGTTGGAACTCAACAGTGGTGAGTTTTGGGATAAAAGCGCTCCAATTGGACGGAAGATTCAACATTAGTTGGAAAAGCCAATATTGGACGTCAATGGGGACAAATTTCGGGATAAAACCGCCCCCGTTGGACCAAACCCCAAGATTTTGGTCAATGGGGAAGAATTTTGGGGTAAAAACTCCCTAATTGTATGGAAAAGTCAATGTTGGACCTCAATGCGGATGAATTTGGGGTAAAAAGGCCCAGTTGGGTGGAAAAGCCAATGTTGGGTGGAAAAGTCAAGGTTCAACATCAATGGGACAAATTTTGGGATAAAAACGCCCCTGTTGGATCAAAACCCACGACTTTGGTCAATGGGGATGAATTTTTGGGATAAAAATGCTCCAATTGGGTAGAAAAGTAAACGTCGGGCTTCAATGAGGATGGATTTGTGATAAAAATGCCCCAATTGGGTGGAAAAGTCAGTGTTGGGTGGAAAGGTCAATGTTCAACCTCAATGGGAGAAATTTTGAGATAAAAACGCCCCCGTTGGACCAAACCCCAAGATTTTGGTCAATGGGGATGAATTTTGAGATGAAAACGCTCCATTTGGGTGAAAAAGTCAACGTTGGATGGAAAAGTCAAGGTTGGAACTCGACAGGGATGAGTTTTGGGATAAAAACGCTCCAATTGGACGGAAAAGTCAATGTTGGGTGAAAAAGTCAATGTTGGACCTCAACGGGGACAAATTTTGGGATAAAAACCCCCCGTTGGACCAAACCCGAAGAGTTTGGTCAATGGGGATGAATTTTTGGGATAAAAACGTCCCAATTGGGTGAAAAAGTCAACGCTGGATAAAAAAGTCAAGGTTGCAATTCACCAGGGATGAGTTTTGGGATAAAAACGCTCCAATTGGACGGAAAAGTCAACTTTGGGTGGAAAAGCCAATGTTGCATTTCAACGGGGACAAATTTTAGGATAAAAACGCCCCAATTGGGTAGAAAAGTCAATGTCGGACATCAACGAGGATTGATTTGGAATAAAAATGCCCAGTTGGGTGGAAAAGACAACGCTGGGCCTCAAGGGGGATGGATTTTTGGATAAAAACACCCAGTTGGGTGGAAAAGTCAAGATTCAACATCAATGGGACAAATTTCGGAATAAAAACGCTCCCTTTGGACCAAACCCCAAGATTTTGGTCAATGGGGAAGAATTTTGGGGTAAAAACTCCCTAATTGTATGGAAAAGTCAATGTTGGACCTCAATGGGGATGAATTTGGGGTAAAAAAGGCCCAGTTGGGTGGAAAAGCCAATGTTGGGTGGAAAAGTCAAGGTTCAACATCAATGGGACAAATTTTGGGATAAAAACGCCCCCGTTGGGTCAAAACCCACGACTTTGGTCAATGGGGATGAATTTGGGATAAAAATGCTCCAATTGGGTAGAAAAGTCAAAGTTGGGCATCAATGAGGATGGATTTGTGAATAAAATGCCCCAATGGGCGGAAAAGTCCAGTGTGGTGAAAAGGTCAATGCTTCAACATCAATGGACAAATTTTGAATAAAAACGGCCCCTTTGGACCAAACCCCAAGGATTGGCCAATGGGCGATGAATTTGGGATAAAAACGCCTCCATTTGATTAAAAAACATAAACGGTTGGATGGAAAAATCAAGTCGTGAATCTCAACAGGATCGAGTTTGGGATAAAAAAACGCTCCAATTTGGGAGCGGAAAATTCAACATTGGGTTGAAAAGTCAAGATTCAACCTCAATGGGACAAATTTCGGGATAAAAACGCTCCCTTTGGACCAAACCCCAAGATTTTGGTCAATGGGGAAGAATTTTGGGGTAAAAACTCCCTAATTGTATGGAAAAGTCAATGTTGGACCTCAATGGGGATGAATTGGGGTTAAAAAGGCCCAGTTGGGTGGAAAAGCCAATGTTGGGTGGAAAAGTCAAGTTTCAACATCAATGGGACAAATTTTGGGATAAAAACGCCCCCGTATGGTCAAAACCCATGACTTTGGTCAATGAAGATGAATTTTGGGATAAAAACTCCCTAATATTGTATGGAAAATCAATGCTGGACCTCAATGGGGACTGAATTTGGTGGTAAAAAGCCCAGTTGCGTGCGGAAAGGCAATGTGGTGGAAAAAGTCAACGTTCAACATCAAGGACAAACATTTTGGGATTAAAAACGCCCCCGTTGGAATCAAACCCACGGACTTTGGTCACATGGGATGAATTTTGGGATAAAAATGCTCCAAGTTGTGTTAGAAAAATTAACGCGGGCTTCAATGAGGATGGATTTGTGATAAAAATGCCCCAATTGGGCGGAAAAAGTCTGAGTGTTGGGTGGAAAATTCAATGTTTCAACATTTCAATGCGAAAAATTGAGATAAAAACGCCCCCGTTGACCACCAAACCCCAAGCTTGGTCAATGGACATGTTTGGCATAAAAACGTCCCAATTGGGTGAAAAATGCACGTTGTGGATTGAAAAGTCCGCAAGGTTGATCCAACAGAGGATGAGTTTTGGGATAAAAAACGCTCCAATTGGATGGAGAAGTCAACTTTGGGTGGAAAAGCCAATATTGGACTTCCATGGGGACAAATTTTAGGATAAAAACGCCCCAATTGGGTAGAAAAGTCAACATCGGACATCAACGAGGATGGATTTGGAATAAAATGCCCAGTTGGGTGGAAAAGCCAACGCTGGGCCTCAAGGGGGATGGATTTTTGGATAAAAACACCCAGTTGGGTGGAAAAGTCAAGATTCAACATCAATGGGACAAATTTCGGGATAAAAACGCTCCCTTTGCACCAAACCCCAAGATTTTGGTCAATGGGGAAGAATTTTGGGGTAAAAAATCCCTAATGTATGAAAGTCAATGTTGGAACCTCAATGGGGAATGAATTTGGGTAAAAAGCCCAAGTTGGGTCGGAAAAGCCAATGTGGTCGGAAAGTTCAAGTCAAGCAAGTCAATGGACAAATTTTTGGCGAATAAAAACGCCCCCGTTGGATCAAAACCCACGACTTTGGCCAATGGGGATGAATTTTGAGATAAAAATGCTCCAATTGGGCAGAAAAGTCAACTTCGGGCATCAATGAGGATGGATTGTGATAAAAATGCCCCAATTGGGTGGAAAAGTCATTGTTGGGTGGAAAAGTCAATGTTCAACATCAATGGGACAAATTTTGAGATAAAACGCCCCCGTTGGACCAAACCCCAAGATTTTGGTCAATGGGGATGAATTTTGGGATAAAAACGCTCCATTTGGGTGAAAAAGTCAACGTTGGATGGAAAAGTCAAGGTTGGATCTCAACAGGGATGAGTTTTGGGATAAAACCGCTCCAATTGGACGGAAAATTCAACATGGGGTGGAAAAGACAATATTGGACCTCAATGGGGACAAATTTTGGGATAAAAACGCCTGCCCGTTGACCAACACCGGAAGAGATTTTGTCAATGAGGGATGAATTTTTGGATAAAAACGTCCCAATTGGGGCTTGAAAAAGTCAACGCTGGATAAAATCAAGCGTTGGCAATTCAACCAGCGGATGAGTTTGGGTGATAAAAAACCTCCAATTTGGACGGAAAACAAACATTTGGGTTGAAAAGCCAATGTTGCCATTTCAACGGGACAATGATTTTAGGATAAAAAAACGCCCCAATTGGGTAGAAAAGTCAACGTCGGACATCAACGAGGATGGATTTGGAATAAAAATGCCCAGTTGGGTGGAAAAGCCAACGCTGGGCCTCAAGGGGGATGGATTTTGGATAAAAACACCCAGTTGGGTGGAAAAGTCAAGATTCAACATCAATGGGACAAATTTCGGGATAAACACGCTCCCTTTGGACCAAACCCCAAGATTTTGGTCAATGGGGAAGAATTTTGGGGTAAAAACTCCCTAATTGTATGGAAAAGTCAATGTTGGACCTCAATGGGATGAATTTGGGGTAAAAAGGCCCAGTTGGGTGGAAAAGCCAATGTTGGGTGGAAAAGTCAAGGTTCAACATCAATGGGACAAATTTTGGGATAAAAACGCCCCCGTTGGATCAAAACCCACGACTTTGGTCCATGGGGATGAATTTGGGGATAAAAATGCTCCAATTGGGTAGAAAAGTCAACGTCGGGCATCAATGAGGATGGATTCGTGATAAAAATGCCCCAATTGGGTGGAAAAGTCAGTGTTGGGCGGAAAAGTCAATGTTCAACATCAATGGGCCAAATTTTGGGATAAAAACGCCCTTGGACCAAACCCCAAGATTTTGGTCAAGGGATGAATCTTTGGATTAAAAACGCTCCATTTGCGGTTGAAAAAGTAACGTTGGAATGGAAAATCAAGGCTTGGAATCTCAACAGGATGGATTTTTGGGATAAAGAGCGCTTCCAATTGACGGAAATTCAACATTGACGGTGGAAAGCCCAAATTGACCTCAACGGGGACAAATTTTGCGATAAAAACGCCCCCTTTGGACCAAACCCCAAGATTTTGGTCAATGGGGAAGAATTTTGGGGTAAAAATGTTCCAATTGGGTAGAAAAGTCAAGGCTGGAACTAAACAAGGATGAGTTTTGGGGTAAAAGGCCCAGTTGGGTGGGAAAGCCAATGTTGGGTGGAAAAGTCAATGTTCAAAGTCAATGGGAAAAATTTGGATAAAACGCTCGCTTTCGGACCAAACCCAAGATCTTTGGTCAATGGGAAGAATATTGGGTAAAAAACTCCCCTAATTGTATGCGAAAAGTCAATGTTGGACCTCAATGGGGATGAATTTGGGGTAAAAAGGCCCAGTTGGGTGGAAAAGCCAATGTTGGGTGGAAAAGTCAAGGTTCAACATCAATGGGACAAATTTTGGGATAAAAACGCCCCGTTGGATCAAAACCCACGACTTTGGTCAATGGGGATGAATTTTTGGGGTAGAAATGCTCCAATTTGGTAGAAAATTAAACGTCGAGCTTCAATGAGGATGGATTTGTGATAAAAATGCCCCAATTGGTCGGAAAAGTCAGTGTTGGGTGGAAAATTCAATGTTCAACATCAATGGGAAAAATTTTGAGATAAAAACGCCCCCGTTGGACCAAACCCCAAGATTTTGGTCAATGGGAATGAATTTTGGGATAAAAACGTCCCAATTGGGTGAAAAAGTAAACGGTGGATGGAAAAGTCAAGGTTGGATCTCAACAGGGATGAGTTTTGGGATAAAAACGCTCCAATTGGACGGAAAAGTCAACTTTGGGTGGAAAAGCCAATATTGGACTTCAATGGGGACAAATTTTAGGATAAAAACGCCCCAATTGGGTAGAAAAGTCAACGTCGGACATCAACGAGGATGGATTTGGAATAAAAATGCCCAGTTGGGTGGAAAAGACAACGCTGGGCCTCAAGGGGGATGGATTTTTGGATAAAAACACCCAGTTGGGTGGAAAAGTCAAGATTCAACATCAATGGGACAAATTTCGGGATAAAAACGCTCCCTTTGGACCAAACCCCAAGATTTTGGTCAATGGGGAAGAATTTTGGGGTAAAAACTCCCTAATTGTATGGAAAAGTCAATGTTGGACCTCAATGGGGATGAATTTGGGGTAAAAAGGCCCAGTTGGGTGGAAAAGCCAATGTTGGGTGGAAAAGTCAAGGTTCAACATCAATGGGACAAATTTTGGGATAAAAACGCCCCCGTTGGATCAAAACCCACGACTTTGGTCAATGGGGATGAATTTTGGGATAAAAATGCTCCATTTGGGTAGAAAAGTCAACGTTAAGTTTATGAGGATGGATTTGTGATAAAAATGCTCCAATTGGGTGCAAAAGTCAGTGTTGGGTGGAAAGGTCAATGTTCAACATCAATGGGACAAATTTTGAGATAAAAACGCCCCCTTTGGACCAAACCCCAAGATTTTGGTCAATGGGGATGAATTTTGGGATAAAAACGCTCCATTTTGGTGAAAAAGTCAATGGATGGAAAAACCAAGGTTGAGTCTCAACTGAGGATGAGTTTACTAAGGACAAAAGCGATCAGTGGATGGAGAAAAATTAGCGTTGGTTGAAAAGTCCAATATTGGACCTCAGCAGGGGACGGTACAGGATAAAAAAGCCCCCCTTGGACCAAACCCCAACATTTTGGTCAATGGGGATGAATTTTTGGGATAAAAACGTCCCAATTGGGTGAAAAAGTCAACGCTGGATAAAAAAGTCAAGGTTGCAATTCAACAGGGATGAGTTTTGGGATAAAAACGCTCCAATTGGACAGAAAAGTCAACTTTGGGTGGAAAAGCCAATGTTGCATTTCAACGGGGACAAATTTTAGGATAAAAACGCCCCAATTGGGTAGAAAAGTCAACGTCGGACATCAACGAGGATGGATTTGGAATAAAAATGCCAAGTTGGGTGGAAAAGACAACGCTGGGCCTCAAGGGGGATGGGTTTTTGGATAAAAACACCCAGTTGGGTGGAAAAGTCAAGATTCAACATCAATGGGACAAATTTCGGGATAAAAACGCTCCCTTTGGACCAAACCCCAAGATTTTGGTGAATGGGGAAGAATTTTGGGGTAAAAACTCCCTAATTGTATGGGAAAGTCAATGTTGGACCTCAATAGGGATGAATTTGGGGTAAAAAGGCCCAGTTGGGTGGAAAAGCCAATGTTGGGTGGAAAAGTCAAGGTTCAACATCAATGGGACAAATTTTGGGATAAAAACGCCCCCGTTGGACCAAAACCCACGACTTTGGTCAATGGGGATTAATTTTTGGGATAAATTGCTCCAATTAGGTAGAAAATTAAACGCCGGGCTTCAATGAGGATGGATTTGGAATAAAAATGCCCCAATTGGGTGGAAAAGTCAGTGTTGGGTGGAAAATTCAATGTTCAACATCAATGGGACAAATTTTGAGATAAAAACGCCCCCGTTGGACCAAACCCCAAGATTTTGGTCAATGGGGATGAATTTTGGGATAAAAACGCTCCATTTGGGTGAAAAAGTCAACGTTGGATGGAAAAGTCAGGTTGGATCTCAACAGGGATGAGTTTTGGGATAAAAACGCTCCAATTGGATGGAAAAGTCAACGTTGGGTGGAAAACTCAATATTGGACCTCAATGGGGACAAATTTTAGGATAAAAAGCATTACGTTAGACCAAAACTAACATTTTAGGTCAAAGGGGAAAGAAATTTTGAGGTAAAAATGCTCAATTGGTAGAAAAGTCAAGGTTAAGGAAATCATAAGAATGTTGGGTAAAAGGCCCAGTTGGGTGGGAAATAATGTTGAATTTGGAAAAGTCATAGTTCAATATCAATGGGAAAAATTTTGGGATAAGCAGCTAAGCTTGGGACCATTGAGATTTTGGTCAATGGGGAAGAATTTTGGGGTAAAAACTCCCTAATTGTATGGAAAAGTCAATGTTGGACCTCAATGGGGATGGATTTGGGGTAAAAAGGCCCAGTTGGGTGGAAAAGACAATGTTGGGTGGAAAAGTCAAGGTTCAACATCAATGGGACAAATTTTGGGATAAAACCGCCCCCGTTGGATCAAAACCCACGACTTTGGTCAATGGGGATAGATTTTTCGGATAAAAACGCTGCATTTGGGTAGAAAATTAAACGTCAGGCTTCAATGAGGATGGATTTGTGATAAAAATGCCCCAATTGGGTGGAAAAGTCAGTGTTGGGTGGAAAGGTCAATGTTCAAAATCAATGGGACAAATTTTGAGATAAAAACGCCCCCGTTGGACCAAACCCCAAGATTTTGGTCCAATAGAATGGTACAGAGATAAGCGATGTCCCCAATTGGGTGGCAAGTAAACGTTGGATGGAAAAGTCAAGGTTGGAACTCGACAGGGATGAGTTTTAGGATAAAAATGCTCCAATTGTATGGAAAAGTCAGCGTTGGGTGAAAAAGCCAATATTGGACTTCAATGGGGACAAATTTTAGGATAAAAACGCCCCAATTGGGTAGAAAAGTCAACGTCGGACATCAACGAGGATGGATTTGGAATAAAAATGCCCAGTTGGGTGGAAAAGCCAACGCTGGGCCTCAAGGGGGATGGATTTTTGAATAAAAACACCCAGTTGGGTGGAAAAGTCAAGATTCAACATCAATGGGACAAATTTCGGGATACAAACGCTCCCTTTGGACCAAACCCCAAGATTTTGGTCAGTGGGGAAGAATTTTGAGGTAAAAACTCCCTAATTGTATGGAAAAGTCAATGTTGGACCTCAATGGGGATGAATTTGGGGTAAAAAGGCCCAGTTGGGTGGAAAAGCCAATGTTGGGTGGAAAAGTCAAGGTTCAACATCAATGGGACAAATTTTGGGATAAAAACGCCCCCGTTGGATCAAAACCAAAGACTTTGGTCAATGAAGATGAATTTTGGGATTAAAATGCTCCAATTTGGTAGAAAAGTCAACGTTAAGTTTAGGAGGATGGATTTGTGATAAAAATGCCCCAATTAGGAGGAAAAGTCAGTGTTGGACGGAAAGGTCAATGTTCAACATCAATGGGAAAAATTTTGAGATAAAAACGCCCCCGTTGGACCAAACCCCGAGATTTTGGTCAATGTGGATGAATTTTGGGATAAAAACGCTCCATTTGGGTGAAAAAGTCAACGCTGGATGGAAAAAACCAAGGTTGGATCTCAACAGGGATGAGTTTTGGGATAAAAACGATCCAATTGGATGGAAAAGTCAACGTTGGTTGAAAAAGTCAATATTGGACCTCAACGGGGACAAATTTTGGAGATAAAAACGCCCCCGTTGGACCAAACCGGAAGAGTTTGGTCAATGGGGATGAATTTTTGGGATAAAAACGTCCCAATTGGGTGAAAAAGTCAACGTTGGATAAAAAAGTCAAGGTTGGATCTCAACAGGGATGAGTTTTGGGATAAAAACGCTCCAATTGGACGGAAAAGTCAACGTTGGGTGGAAAAGCCAATATTGGACTTCAATGGGGACAAATTTTAGGATAAAAACACCCCAATTGGGTAGAAAAGTCAACGTCGGACATCAACGAGGATGGATTTGGAATAAAAATGCCCAGTTGGGTGGAAAAGCCAACGCTGGGCCTCAAGGGGGATGGATTTTTGGATAAAAACACCCAGTTGGGTGGAAAAGTCAAGATTCAACATCAATGGGACAAATTTGGGATAAAAACGCTCCCTTTGGACCAAACCCCAAGATTTTGGTCAATGGGGAAGAATTTTGGGGTAAAAACTCCCTAATTGTATGGAAAGTCAATGTTGGACCTCAATGGGGATGAATTTGGGGTAAAAAGGCCCAGTTGGGTGGAAAAGACAATGTTGGGTGGAAAAGTCAAGGTTCAACATCAATGGAACAAATTTTGGGATAAAAACGCCCCCGTGGGATCAAAACCCACGACTTTGGTCAATGGGGATGAATTTTGGGATAAAAACGCTCCAATTGGGTAGAAAAGTCAACGTTAAGTTTATGAGGATGGATTTGTGATAAAAATGCCCGAATTGGGCGGAAAAGTCAGTGTTGGGTGGAAAGGTCAATGTTCAACATCAATGGGACAAATTTTGAGATAAAAACGCCCCCGTTGGACCAAACCCCAAGATTTTGGTCAATGGGGATGAATTTTGGGATAAAAACGCTCCAATTGGGTGAAAAAGTAAACGTTGGATGGAAAAGTCAAGGTTAAATCTCAACAGGGATGAGTTTTGGGATAAAAGCGCTCCAATTGGACGGAAAATTCAACATTGGGTGGAAAAGCCAATATTGGACCTCAATGGGGACAAATTTTGGGATAAAAACGCCCCGTTAGACCAAACCCCAACATTTTGGTCAAAGGGGAAGAATTTTGAGGTAAAAATGCTCCAATTGGGTAGAAAAGTCAAGGTTGGAAATCAACAAGAATGAATTTTGGGTAAAAAAGCCCAGTTGGGTGGGAAAGCCAATGTTGGGGCAAGGAAAAGTCATATCAATGTCAATGGGACAAATTTTGGGATAAAAACGCTCCCTTTGGACCAAACCCCAAGATTTTGGTCAATGGGGAAGAATTTTGGGGTAAAAACTCCCTAATTGTATGGAAAAGTCAATGTTGGACCTCAATGGGATGAATTTGGGGTAAAAAGGCCCAGTTGGGTGGAAAAGCCAATGTTGGGTGGAAAAGTCAAGGTTCAACATCAATGGGACAAATTTTGGGATAAAAACGCCCCCGTTGGATCAAAACCCACGACTTTGGTCAATGGGGATGAATTTTTGGGATAAAAATGCTCCAATTGGGTCGAAAATTAAACGTCGGGCTTCAATGAAGATGGATTTGTGATAAAAATGCCCCAATTGGGTGGAAAAGTCAGTGTTGGGTGGAAAATTCAATGTTCAACATCAATGGGAAAAATTTTGAGATAAAAACGGCCCCGTTGGACCAAACCCCAAGATTTTGGTCAATGGGGATGAATTTTTGGGATAAAAACGTCCCAATTGGGTGAAAAAGTCAACGTTGGATGGAAAAGTCAAGGTTGGATCTCAACAGGGATGAGTTTGGGATAAAAACGCTCCAATTGGACGGAAAAGTCAACTTTGGGTGGAAAAGCCAATATTGGACTTCCATGGGGACAAATTTTGGGATAAAAACGCCCCAATTGGGTAGGAAAGTCAACGTCAGACATAAACGAGGATGGATTTGGAATAAAAAATGCCCAGTTGGGTGGAAAAGCCAACGCTGGGCCTCAAGGGGGATGGATTTTTGGATTAAAAACACCCAGTTGGGTGGAAAAGTCAAGATTCAACATCAATGGGACAAATTTCGGGATAAAAACGCTCCCTTTGGACCAAACCCCAAGATTTTGGTCAATGGGGAAGAATTTTGGTGTAAAAACTCCCTAATTGTATGGAAAAGTCAATGTTGGACCTCAATGGGGATGAATTGGGGGTAAAAAGGCCCAGTTGGGTGGAAAAGGCAATGTTGGGTGGAAAAGTCAAAGTTCAACATCAATGGGGCAAATTTTGGGATAAAAACGCCCCTGTTGGATCAAAACCCACGACTTTGGTCAATGAAGCTGAATTTTGGGATTAAAATGCTCCAATTGGGTAGAAAAGTCAACGTTAAGTTTAGGAGGATGGATTTGTGATAAAAATGCCCCAATTGGGTGGAAAAGTCAGTGTTGGGTGGAAAATTCAATGTTCAACACCAATGGGAAAAATTTTGAGATAAAAACGCTTCCATTGGACCAAACCCCAAGATTTTGGTCAATGGGGATGAATTTTGGGATAAAAACGTCCCAATTGGGTGAAAAAGTCAACGTTGGATGGAAAAGTCAAGGTTGGATCTCAACAGGGATGAGTTTTGGGATAAAAACGCTCCAATAGGACAGAAAAGTCAACTTTGGGTGGAAAAGCCAATATTGGACTTCAATGGGGACAAATTTTAGGATAAAAACGCCCCAATTGGGTAGAAAAGTCAACGTCGGACATCAACGAGGATGGATTTGGAATAAAAATGCCAAGTTGGGTGGAAAAGACAACGCTGGGCCTCAAAGGGGGGTGGATTTTTGGATAAAAACACCCAGTTGGGTGGAAAAGTCAAGATTCAACATCAATGGGACAAATTTCGGGATAAAAACGCTCCCTTTGGACCAAACCCCAAGATTTTGGTCAATGGGAAGAATTTTGGGGTAAAAACTCCCTAATTGTATGGAAAAGTCAATGTTGGACCTCAATGGGGATGAATTTGGGGTAAAAGGGCCCAGTTGGGTGGAAAAGCCAATGTTGGGTGGAAAAGTCAAGGTTCAACATCAATGGGACAAATTTTGGGATAAAAACGCCCCCGTTGGATCAAAACCCACGACTTTGGCCAATTGGGATGAATTTTGGGATAAAAATGCTCCATTTGGGTAGAAAAGTCAACGTTAAGTTTATGAGGATGGATTTGTGATAAAAATGCTCCAATTGGGTGGAAAAGTCAGTGTTGGGTGGAAAAGTTCAAGTTCAACATCATGGACAAAATTTGAGATAAAACGCCCCCGTTGGACCAAACCCCAAGTATTTGGTCAATGGGGATGAATTTTGGGATAAAAACGCTCCATTTGGGTGAAAAAGTCAACGCTGGATGGAAAAAACCAAGGTTGGATCTCAACAGGGATGAGTTTTGGGATAAAAACGATCCAATTGGATGGAAAAGTCAACGTTGGGTGAAAAAGTCAATATTGGACCTCAACGGGGACAAATTTTGGGATAAAAACACCCCCGTTGGACCAAACCGGAAGAGTTTGGTCAATGGGCATGAATTTTTGGGATAAAAACGTCCCAATAGGGTGAAAAAGTCAACGCTGGATAAAAAGTCAAGGTTGCAATTCAACAGGGATGAGTTTTGGGATAAAAACGCTCCAATTGGACGGAAAAGTCAACTTTGGGTGGAAAAGCCTATATTGGACTTCAATGGGGACAAATTTTAGGATA
>JAVTVJ010004834.1:0-15240 GCA_034509425.1 Eopsaltria australis | reverse complement strand
TGCCTAAGAACCCAGATGTCACAGACTTTCACGCGGCTTCCATGCTGATACCCCAGCAGTCCCCAGATTTCCAAGGAGCTAAGATGTCACAGAAATTCCAAGGGATTCCATGGTGACATCCCCGGACTTTCTAGGCAGCCAAAGAGCCGGGGCCTCACAGACACTCGCAAGGCTTCAACGGCCTTATGCCCGCAATCCCCACAAGGCCAAAGAGCAGGGATGTCAAAGACACTCACAGGGCCTCCATGGGGACATCGCAGGAGTCCCCAGGCTGCCAAAGAGACAGCATGTCACAGTTACCCAAAGGGGCCCCATGCCGACATCCCTGCCTTACCCTGTCTTCCAAAGAGCAGGGATGTCACAGACACTCACAGCTGCTCCATCGGGTCATGCCAGCAGTGCCCAGGCTGCCAAAGAGCCGGCATGTCACCGACACTCACAGGGGATCCATGCAGACATGCCATCCATGCCCAGACTCCTCAACAGCTGGGATGTCACAGACATTCACAGGGGCTGCAGAGTGACATCCCAGGAGCCCCCAGAGTGCCAAAGAGCCAGGATGTCACAGACAATGCCAGCAGCTCCACGGAGACATCCCTCGAATCCACTGGCTGCCAAATCACCGGCATGTCACAGACACTCATAGGGGCTCCAGACTGACATCCCACAAGTCCACAGGCTCTCAAACAGCCACGATGTCACGGACACTCACAGGGGCTCCATCGGGACTTCCCTGCTGTCCCCAGTCACCCAAAGAGCCGGGATGTCACAAACATTCACAGCTGATCAATGCCGACATCCCAGGAGACCCCGGGCTTCCAAGCAACTGGGATATCACAGACACTCACAACAGTTCCATGGCGACTTCCCAGGAGACCCAAGGCTGACAAAGAGCCAGCATGTCACAGACACCTGCACACCGTGCCGTTCCATGGAACATCCCAAAGAATCCCCCAGAGTGCCCAAAACACCAGAGATGCCACACACACTCACAGGGGCTCCATGCACACATCCCAGGGGTCCCCAAGCTGCCAAAGAGCTGGCATGTCACACACACTCACAGGGGATCCATGCACACATCCCACAGATCCCCAGGCTCCCCAAGAGACGGGAAGTCAAAGACATTCACAGGGGCTCCAGACTGCCATCCCAGGAGCCCCCAGAGCACCAAAGAGCCAGGATGTAACACACACTAGCAGGAGCTCCATGCAGACACCCATGAATCCACAGACTGCCAAAGAGCCGGCATGTCACACACACTCACAGGTGCTCAAGAGTGACATCCCAGGAGGGTCCAGGCTCCCAAAGAGCCACGATGTCACAGACACTCACAGCGGCTCCATGCTGAAATCCCAGGAGTCCCCAAGCTTCCAAAAACCTGCCATGCCACAGAAACTCACATGGGCTCCATAGCCACAGCCCATGTGATCCCTGCCTGCCTAAGAACCCCCAAGTCCACAGACTTCACGCGGCTTCCATGCTGATACCCAGCATCCCCAGATTTCCAGGAGCTAAGATGTCACAGAAATTCCAACGGGATGCCATGGAAATCCCCGGACTTTGCAGGCAGCCAAAGAGCCAGCACCTCACAGACACTCGCAAGGCTTCAACGGCTTTATGCCCGCAATCCCCAACAGGCCAAAGAGCAGGGATGCCAAAGACACTCACAGGGCCTCCATGGGGACATCGCAGGAGTCCCCAGGCCGCCACAGAGACAGCATGTCACAGTTACCGAAAGGGACCCTATGCGGACATCCCTGCCTTACCCTGTCTTCCAAAGAGCAGGGATGTCACAGACACTCACAGGGGATCCATGCAGACATGCCAGCTATGCCCAGACTCCTCAACAGCTGGGATGACACAGACATTCCACAGCTGCCAGATGACCATCCCAGGAGCCCCAGATTGCGCAAGGAAGCCAGGATTCACAGACAACCAGCAGCTCCATGGAGACATCCTCGAATCCACTGGCCTGCCAAAGCACTTGCATGTCACAGACGCTCACAGGGGCTCCAGACTGACATCCTACGAGTCCACAGGCTCTCAAACAGCTACGATGTCACAGACACTCACAGGGCTCCATCGGGACTTCCCTACTGTCCCCAATCACCCAAAGAGCCGGGATGTCACAAACATTCACAGCTGATCAATGGCGACATCCCAGGAGACCCCGGGCTTCCAAGCAACTGGGATATCACAGACACTCACAACAGTTCCATGGTGACTTCCCAGGAGACCCGAGGCTGACAAAGAGCCAGCATGTCACAGACACTCACACCGGCTCCATGGGACATCCCAAGAATCCCCAGATGCCAAACACAGAGAAATGCCACACACACTCTAGGCTCCATGCACAACACCCAGCGTCCCCAAGCCCAAAAGCTGCATGTCACACACACCACAGGATCCATTGCCACACATCCCACGTATCCCTTTTTTCCCCCACTCCCAAGAGACGGGAAGTCACAGACATTCACAGGGGCTCCAGACTGCCATCCCTGGAGCCCCCAGAGCACCAAAGAGCCAGGATGCAACACACACTAGCAGGAGCTCCATGCAGACACCCCATGAATCCATAGACTGCCAAAGAGCCAGCATGTCACACACACTCACAGGTGCTCAAGAGTGACATCCCAGGAGTGTCCAGGCTCCAAAGAGCCACGATGTCACAGACACTCACAGCGGCTCCATGGTGAAATCCCAGGAGTCCCCAAGCTTCCAAAAACCTTCCATGCCACAGAAACTCACATGGGCTCCATAGCCACAGCCCATGTGATCCCTGCCTGCCTAAAACCCATATGTCACGACTTTCCACCGGCTCCATGCTATATCCCAGCAGTCCCCAGATTTCCAAGAGCCTAAGCATGTCACAGAAATTCCAAGAATCCATGTGACATCCCGACTTTCCAGCAGCCAAAGGCCGGACTTCACAGACACTTCGCAAGGCTCCACGGCCTTATGCCCCGCAATCCCCACAAGCCAAGAGCAGATGTCAAAAGACCACTCACAGCCTCATGGACATCGCAGGAGTCCCCAGGCTGCCAAAGAGACAGCATGTCACAGTTACCCAAAGGGACCCCATGCGGACATCCCTGCCTTACCCTGTCTTCCAAAGAGCAGGGATGTCACAGACACGCACAGCTGCTCCATCGGGTCATGCCAGCAGTTCCCAGGCTGCCAAAGAGCCGGCATGTCACCGACACTCACAGGGGATCCATGCAGACATGCCAGCTATGCCCAGACTCCTCAACAGCTGGGATGTCACAGACATTCACAGGGGCTGCAGAGTGACATCCCAGGAGCCCCCAGAGTGCCAAAGAGCCAGCCGGTCACAGACAATGCCAGCAGCTCCATGGAGACATCCCTCGAATCCACTGGCTGCCAAAGCACCGGCATGTCACAGACACTCACAGGGGCTCCAGACTGACATCCCACAAGTCCACAGGCTCTCAAACAGCCACGATTCACAACACTCACAAGGGGCCCATCGGACTTTCCCTGCTGTCCCCAGTCACCCAAAGAACCGGGATGTCACAAACATTCACAGCTGATCAATGGCGACATCCCAGGAGACCCCGGGCTTCCAAGCAACTGGGATATCACAGACACTCACAACAGTCCCATGGCGACTTCCCAGGAGACCCAAGGCTGACAAAGAGCCAGCATGTCACAGACACTCACACGGGTTCCATGGGGACATCCCATGAATCCCCAGAGTGCCAAAAACCAGAGATGCCACACACACTCACAGGGGCTCCATGCACACATCCCAGGGGTCCCCAAGCTGCCAAAGAGCTGGCATGTCACACACACTCACAGGGGATCCATGCACACATCCCAGGGATCCCCAAGCTGCCAAACCTCGGCCATGTCCCTGACACTCACAGGGGCTCCACACAGAAATGCCAGGACTTCCAAAGCTGCGAAAGAGCCGGCATGTCACACCCTCACAGAGGATCCATGCAGACATGCCATCTATGCCCAGACTCCTCAACAGCTGGGATGTCACAGACATTCACAGGGGCTGCAGAGTGACATCCCAGGAGCCCCCAGAGTGTCAAAGAGCCAGGATGTCATAGACAATGCCAGGAGCTCCACGGAGACATCCCTCGAATCCACAGGCTGCCAAATCACCGGCATGTCACAGACACTCATAGGGGCTCCAGACTGACATCCCACAAGTCCACAGGCTCTCAAACAGCCACGATGTCACAGACACTCACAGGGGCTCCAGACTGACATCCCACAAGTCCACAGGCTCTCAAACAGCCATGATGTCACAGACACTCACAGGAACTCCATCGGGACTTCCCTGCTGTCCCCAGTCCCCCAAAGAGCCGGGATGTCACAAACATTCACAGCTGATCAATGGCGACATCCCAGGAGACCCCGGGCTTCCAAGCAACTGGGATATCACAGACACTCACAACAGTTCCATGGCGACTTCCCAGGAGACCAAGGCTGACAAAGAGCCAGCATGTCACAGACACTCACACGCGTTCCATGGGGACATCCTGGGAATCCCCAGAGTGCCAAACACCAGAGATGCCACACACACTCACAGGGGCTCCATGCACACATCCCAGGTGTCCCCAAGCTGCCAAAGAGCTGGCATGTCACACACACTCACAGGGGATCCGTGCACACATCCCACGTATCCCCAGGCTCCCCAAGAGACGGGAAGTAACAGACATTCACAGGGGCTCCAGACTGCCATCCCAGGAGCCCCCAGAGTGACAAAGAGCCAGGATGCAACACACACTCGCAGGAGCTCCATGCAGACACCCCATGAATCCGCAGACTGCCAAAGAGCCGGCATGTCACACACACTCACAGGTGCTCAAGAGTGACATCCCAGGAGTGTCCAGGCTCCCAAAGAGCCACGATGTCACAGACACTCACAGCGGCTCCATGGTGAAATCCCAGGAGTCCCCAAGCTTCCAAAACCTGCCATGCCACAAGAAACTTCACATGGCTCCTAGGCCACAGCCCCATTGATCCCTTCCTGCCTAAGAACCCAGAGTCACAGACTTCACGCGGCTTCCATGTGATAGCCAGCATCCCAGAATTTCCAAGGCACTAAGATGTCACAGAAATTCCAAGATTTCCATGGTGACACCCCGCTTCCAGCAGCCAAAGAGCCAGGACCTCACAGACACTCGCAAGGCTTCACCCTTATGCCCGCAATCCCCACAAACCAAAGAGCAGAGTCCAAAGACACTCACAGCGCCTCCATGGCGGACATCGCAGGATCCCAGGCTGCCAAAGAGACACATTCACAGTTACCAAAGCGACCCCATGCGACATCCCTCCTTACCCTGTCTTCAAAGAGCAGGTTCACAGACACTCACAGCTGATCCATCGGATCATGCCAGCAGTTCCCAGGCTGCCAAAGAGCCGGCATGTCACCGACACTCACAGGGGATCCATGCAGACATGCCAGCTATGCCCAGATTCCTCAACAGCTGGGATGTCACAGACATTCACAGGGGCTGCAGAGTGACATCCCAGGAGCCCTCAGAGTGCCAAAGAGCCAGCATGTCACAGACAATGCCAGCAGCTCCATGGAGACATCCCTCGAATCCACAGGCTGCCAAAGCACCGGCATTGCACAGACACTCACAGGGGCTCCAGACTGACATCCCACAAGTCCCCAGGCTCTCAAACAGCCACGATGTCACAGACACTACAGGGGCTCCATCGACTTCCCTCTGTCCCCACACCAAAAGCCCGGGAATGTAACCAAACATTCACAAGCTGACCAATGGCACATCCCAGGAGACCCCGGGCCTTCAAGCAATGGATATCACAGACACTCACAACAGTTCCATGGCGACTTCCCAGAAGACCCAAGGCTGACAAAGAGCCAGCATGTCACAGACACTCACACGGGTTCCATGGGGACATCCCGGGAATCCCCAGAGTGCCAAACACCAGAGATGCAACACACACTCACAGGGGCTCCATGGGGACATCCCAGGGGTCCCCAAGCTGCCAAAGAGCTGGCATGTCACACACACTCACAGGGCATCCATGTCACACACACTCACAGGGGATCCATGCACACATCCCAGGGATCCCCAAGCTGCCAAACCTCGGCCATGTCCCTGACACTCACAGGGGCTCCACACAGAAATGCCAGGACTTCCAAAGCTGCGAAAGAGCCGGCATGTCACACCCTCACAGAGGATCCATGCAGACATGCCATCTATGCCCAGACTCCTCAACAGCTGGGATGTCACAGACATTCACAGGGGCTGCAGAGTGACATCCCAGGAGCCCCCAGAGTGTCAAAGAGCCAGGATGTCATAGACAATGCCAGGAGCTCCACGGAGACATCCCTCGAATCCACAGGCTGCCAAATCACCGGCATGTCACAGACACTCATAGGGGCTCCAGACTGACATCCCACAAGTCCACAGGCTCTCAAACAGCCACGATGTCACAGACACTCACAGGGGCTCCAGACTGACATCCCACAAGTCCACAGGCTCTCAAGCAACCGCGGTATCACGAACACTCCCCGGGGAACTCAATGGAGGACTTTTCCCTGCCATCCCCAATCCCCCAAGGCTGGGTTGTACTGACATTCACGGCGATGGAAGTGCAGGAACGGGGCTTTGGCGAGGACATAAGGGCATAAACTTTGGGGACTGAGGCTGACACAGAGCCAGCATGTCACAGACACTCACACGCGTTCCATGGGGACATCCTGGGAATCCCCAGAGTGCCAAACACCAGAGATGCCACACACACTCATAGGGGCTCCATGCACACATCCCAGGGATCCCCAAGCTGCCACAGAGCTGGCATGTCACACACACTCACAGGGGATCCATGCACACATCCCACGTATCCCCAGGCTCCCTAAGAGACGGGAAGTCGCAGACATTCACAGGGGCTCCAGACTGCCATCCCAGAGCCCCCAGAGCACCAAAGAGCAAGGATGTAACACACACTAGCAGGAGCTCCATGCAGACACCCATGAATCCACAGACTGCCAAAGAGCCGGCATGTCACACACACTCACAGGTGCTCAAGAGTGACATCCCAGGAGTGCCCAGGCTCCCAAAGAGCCATGATGTCACAGACACTCACAGCAGCTCCATGGTGAAATCCCAGGAGTCCCCAAGCTTCCACAAACCTGCCATGCCACAGAAACTCACATGGGCTCCATAGCCACAGCCCATGTGATCCCTGCCTGCCTAAGAGCCCAGATGTCACAGACTTTCAGCGGCACATGCTGATAGCCCAGCAGTGCAGATTTCCAAGGGCTAAAGATGTCACAGGGGAATTCCAAGGGATTCCATGGTGACATCCCCGGTTTCAGGCAGCCAAGAGCCAGGACCTCCCACAGACACTTTCATAAGGCTTCTAGCTGACCTTATGCCACTTAATCCCACAAGGCCAAAGAGCAGGGATGTCAAAGACACTCACAGGGCCTCCATGGGGACATCGCAGGAGTCCCCAGGCTGCCCAAGAGACAGCATGGCACAGTTACCCAAAGGGACCCCATGCGGACATCCCTGCCTTACCCTGTCTTCCAAAGAGCAGGGATGTCACAGACACTCACAGCTGCTCCATGGGGTCATGCCAGCAGTGCCCAGGCTGCCAAAGAGCCGGCATGTCACCGACACTCACCGGGGATCCATGCAGACATACCAGCTATGCCCAGGGGCTCCCTCTAGCAGCTGGGATGTCACAGCAGTCGCAGGGGCTGCTGGTGCGGCAGCCAGGCTGGAGTGCCAAGAGCCCAGCCCGGTGCACGGAACAATGCCAGCAGCTCATACAGAGACATCCCTCGAGATCCACTGGCTGCCAAAGCACCGGCCTCACGGGACACTCACAGGGGCTCCAGGGCGGCATCCCACAAGTCACAGGCTCTCAAACAGCCACGATGTCACAGACACTCACAGGGGCTCCATCTGGACTTCCCTGCTGTCCCCAGGCACCCAAAGAGCCGGGATGTCACAAACATTCACAGCTGATCAGTGGCGACATCCCAGGAGACCCCGGGCTTCCAAGCAACCAGGATATCACAGACACTCACAACAGTTCCATGGTGACTTCCCAGGAGACCCGAGGCTGACAAAGAGCCAGCATGTCACAGACACTCACACGCGTTCCATGGGGACATCCCAAGAATCCCCAGAGTACCAAACACCAGAGATGCCACACACACTCACAGGGGCTCCATGCACACATCCCAGGGGTCCCCAAGCTGCCAAAGAGCTGGCATGTCACACAAACTCACAGTGGATCCATGCACACATCCCAGGGATCCCCAAGCTGCCAAACCTCGGCCATGTCCCTGACACTCACAGGGGCTCCACACAGAAATGCCAGGACTTCCAAAGCTGCGAAAGAGCCGGCATGTCACACCCTCACAGAGGATCCATGCAGACATGCCATCTATGCCCAGACTCCTCAACAGCTGGGATGTCACAGACATTCACAGGGGCTGCAGAGTGACATCCCAGGAGCCCCCAGAGTGCCAAAGAGCCAGCATGTCACAGACAATGCCAGCAGCTCCACGGAGACATCCCTCGAATCCACTGGCTGACAAAGCAGCGGCATGTCACATACACTCACAGGGGCTCCAGACTGACATCCCACAAGTCCACAGGCTCTGGAAACAACCCGCGATGTCACCCAGACACTCCACAGAGGCTCCATCGGGACTTCCCTGCTGTCCCCCAGTCACCCAAAGAGCCGGGATGTCACAAACATTCCCACCCCAGCTGATCAGTGGCGACATCCCAGGAGACCCCCGGCTTCCAAGCAACTGGGATATCACAGACACTCACAACAGTTCCATGGCGACTTCCCAGGAGACCCGAGGCTGACAAAGAGCCAGCATGTCACAGACACTCACACGGGTTCCATGGGGACATCCCGGGAATCCCCAGAGTGCCAAACACCAGAGATGCCACACACACTCACAGAGGCTCCATGCACACACATCCCAGGGATCCCCAAGCTGCCAAAGAGCTGGCATGACACACACACTCACAGGGGATCCATGCACACATCCCACGTATCCCCAGGCTCCCCAAGAGATGGGAAGTCACAGACATTCACAGGGGCTCCAGACTGCCATCCCAGGAGCCCCCAGAGTGACAAAGAGCCAGGATGCAACACACACTAACAGGAGCTCCATGCAGACACCCTATGAATCCACAGACTGCCAAAGAGCCGGCATGTCACACACACTCACAGGTGCTCAAGAGTGACATCCCAGGAGTGTCCAGGCTCCCAAAGAGCCACGATGTCACAGACACTCACAGCGGCTCCATGGGGAAATCCCAGGAGTCCCCAAGCTTCCAAAAACCTGCCATGCCACAGAAACTCACATGGGCTCCATAGCCACAGCCCATGTGATCCCTGCCTGCCTAAGAACCCAGATGTCACAGACTTTCACGCGGCTTCCATGCTGATAGCCCAGCAGTCCCCAGATTTCCAAGGAGCTAAGATGTCACAGAAATTCCAAGGGATTCCATGGTGACATCCCCGGACTTTCAAGGCAGCCAAAGAGCCAGGACCTCACAGACACTACAAGGCTTCAACGGCCTTATGCCCGCAATCCCCACAAGGCCAAAGAGCAGGGATGTCAAAGACACTCACAGGGCCTCCATGGGGACATCGCAGGAGTCCCCAGGCTGCCAAAGAGACAGCATGTCACAGTTACCCAAAGGGACCCCATGCGGACATCCCTGCATTACCCTGTCTTCCAAAGAGCAGGGATGTCACAGACACTCACAGCTGCTCCATCGGGTCATGCCAGCAGTGCCCAGGCTGCCAAAGAGCCGGCATGTCACCGACACTCACAGGGGATCCATGCAGACATGCCAGCTATGCCCAGACTCCTCAACAGCTGGGATGTCGCAGACATTCTCAGGGGCGGCAGAGTGACATCCCAGGAGCCCCCAGAGTGCCAAAGAGCCAGGATGTCACAGACAATGCCAGCAGCTCCACGGAGACATCCCTCGAATCCACTGGCTGCCAAAGCACCGGCATGTCACAGACACTCACAGGGGCTGCAGACTGACATCCCACAAGTCCACAGGCTCTCAAACAGCCACGATGTCACAGACACTCACAGGGGCTCCATCAGGACTTCCCTGCTGTCCCCAGTCACCCAAAGAGGCGGGATGTCACAAACATTCACAGCTGATCAATGGCGACATCCCAGGAGACCCCGGGCTTCCAAGCAACTGGGATATCACAGACACTCACAACAGTTCCATGGTGACTTCCCAGGAGACCCGAGGCTGACAAAGAGCCAGCATGTCACAGACACTCACACGATTTCCCTGGGGACATCCCGGGAATCCCCAGAGTGCCAAACACCAGAGATGCCACACACACTCACAAGGGCTCCATGCACACATCCCAGGGATCCCCAAGCTGCCACAGAGCTGGCATGTCACACACACTCACAGGGCATCCATGCACACATCCCAGGTGTCCCCAGGCTCCCCAAGAGATGGGAAGTCACAGACATTCACAGGGGCTCCAGACTGCCATCCCAGGAGCCCCCAGAGCACCAAAGAGCACCATAGAGCCAGGATGCAACATACACTAGCAGGAGCTCCATGCAGACACCCCATGAATCCACAGACTGCCAAAGAGCCGGCATGTCACACACACTCACAGGTGCTCAAGAGTGACATCCCAGGAGTGTCCAGGCTCCCAAAGAGCCACGATGTCACAGACACTCACAGTGGCTCCATGGTGAAATTCCAGGAGTCCTCAAGCTTCCAAAAACCTGCCATGCCACAGAAACTCACATGGGCTCCATAGCCACAGCCCATGTGATCCCTGCCTGCCTAAGAGCCCAGATGTCACAGACTTTCACGCGGCTTCCATGCGGATATCCCAGCAGTCCCCAGATTTCCAAGGAGCTAAGATGTCACAGAAATTCCAAGGGATTCCATGGTGACATCCCCGGACTTTCAAGGCAGCCAAAGAGCCAGGACCTCACAGACACTACAAGGCTTCAACGGCCTTATGCCCGCAATCCCCACAAGGCCAAAGAGCAGGGATATCAAAGACACTCACAGGGCCTCCATGGGGACATCGCAGGAGTCCCCAGGCTGCCAAAGAGACAGCATGGCACAGTTACCCAAAGGGACCCCATGCGGACATCCCTGCCTTACCCTGTCTTCCAAAAAGCAGGGATGTCACACACACTCACAGCTGCTCCATCGGGTCATGCCAGCAGTGCCCAGGCTGCCAAAGAGCCGGCATGTCACCGCCACTCACAGGGGATCCATGCAGACATGCCAGCTATGCCCAGACTCCTCAACAGCTGGGATGACACAGACGCGTCTCGTGGTATCAGCTCCACGGAGACATCCCTCGAATCCACAGGCTACCAAAGCCCCGGCATGTCACAGACACTCACAGGGGCTCCAGACTGACATCCCACGAGTCCACAGGCTCTCAAACAGCCACGATGTCACAGACACTCACAGGGGCTCCATCTGGACTTCCTTGCTGTCCCCAGGCACCCAAAGAGCCGGGATGTCACAAACATTCACAGCTGATCAGTGGCGACATCCCAGGAGACCCCGGGCTTCCAAGCAACCAGGATATCACAGACACTCACAACAGTTCCATGGTGACTTCCCAGGAGACCCGAGGCTGACAAAAGAGCCAGCATGTAGACGCTTTCCTGCAGCGTTCCATGGGGACATCCGGGAATCCCAAGTGCAAACTACCAGAGATACCACCCACACACTCCATGGGGCTCCATTGCACACATCCCCGGGGATCCCAAGCTGCCTGAGCTGGCGTATTATCACACACACTCACAGGGGATCCATGCACACATCCCACGTATCCCCAGGCTCCCCAAGAGACGGAAAGTCACAGACATTCACAGGGGCTCCACACTGCCATCCCAGGAGCCCCCAGAGTGACAAAGAGCCAGGATGCAACACACACTAGCAGGAGCTCCATGCAGATACCCCATGAATCCACAGACTGCCAAAGAGCCGGCATGTCACACACACTCACAGGTGCTCAAGAGTGACATCCCAGGAGTGTCCAGGCTCCCAAAGAGCCACGATGTCACAGACACTCACAGCGGCTCCATGGTGAAATCCCAGGAGTCCCCAAGCTTCCAAAACCTGCACCATGCAAAACTCCGCATGGGCTCCATAGCCGCAGCCCATGTGATCCCTGCCTGCCTAAGAGCCCAGATGTCACAGACTTTCACGCGGCTTCCATGCTGATATCCCAGCAGTCCCCAGATTTCCAAGGAGCTAAGATTTCACAGAAATTCCAAGGGATTCCATGGTGACATCCCCGGACTTCCCAGGCAGCCAAAGAGCCAGGACCTCACAGACACTCGCAAGGCTTCAACGGCCTTATGCCTGCAATCCCCACAAGGCCAAAGAGGAGGGATGTCAAAGACACTCACAGGGCCTCCAAGGGGACATCGCAGGAGTCCCCAGGCTGCCAAAGAGACAGCATGGCACAGTTACCCAAAGGGGCCCCATGCGGACATCCCTGCCTTACCCTGTCTTACAGAGAGCAGGGATGTCACAGACACTCCCAGCTGCTCCATCGGGTCATGCCAGCAGTGCCCAGGCTGCCAAAGAGCCGGCATGTCACCGACACTCACAGGGGATCCATGCAGACATGCCAGCTATGCCCAGACTCCTCAACAGCTGGGATGTCACAGACATTCACAGGGGCTGCAGAGTGACATCCCAGGAGCCCCCAAAGTGCCAAAGAGCCAGGATGTCACAGACAATGCCAGCAGCTCCACGGAGACATCCCTCGAATCCACTGGCTGCCAAAGCTTCGGCAGGTCACAGACACTCACAGGGGCTCCAGACTGACATCCCACAAGTCCACAGGCTCTCAAACAGCCACAATGTCACAGACACTCACAGGGCCTCCATCAGGACTTCCCTGCTGTCCCCAGGCACCCAAAGAGCCGGGATGTCACAAACATTCACAGCTGATCAATGGCGACATCCCAGGAGACCCCGGGCTTCCAAGCAACTGGGATATCACAGACACTCACAACAGTTCCATGGCGACTTCCCAGGAGACCCAAGGCTGACAAAGAGCCAGCATGTCACAGACACTCACACGCGTTCCATGGGGACATCCCGAGAATCCCCAGAGTGCCAAACACCAGAGATGTAACACACACTCACAGGGGCTCCATGCACACATCCCAGGGATCCCCAAGCTGCCACAGAGCTGGCATGTCACACACACTCACAGGGCATCCATGCACACATCCCACCTATCCCCAGGCTCCCCAAGAGATGGGAAGTCACAGACATTCACAGGGGTCCAGACTGCCATCCCAGGAGCCCCCAGAGCACCAAAGAGCCAGGATGCAACACACACTAGCAGGAGCTCCATGCAGACACCCCATGAATCCACAGACTGCCAAAGAGCCGGCATGTCACACACACTCACAGGTGCTCAAAAGTGACATCCCAGGAGTGTCCAGGCTCCCAAAGAGCCACGATGTCACAGACACTCACAGCGGCTCCATGGGGAAATCCCAGGAGTCCCCAAGCTTCCAAAAACCTGCCATGCCACAAAAACTCACATGGGCTCCATAGCCACAGCCCATGTGATTTGTGCCTGCCTAAGAGCCCAGATGTCACAGACTTTCATGCGGCTTCCATGCTGATACCCCAGCAGTCCCCAGATTTCCAAGGAGCTAAGATGTCACAGAAATTCCCAGGGATTCCATGGTGACATCCCCGGACTTTCCAGGCAGCCAAAGAGCCAGCACCTCACAGACACTCACCCAGAGGCTTCAGCATGCCACCAATCCCACCAGGGCCAAGAGCAGGGGATGTCAAGACACTCACCCAGGGCCTCCATGGGGACATGCAGGAGTCCCCAGGCTGCCAAAGAGACAGCATGGCACAGTTACCCAAAGGGGCCCCATGCGGACATCCCTGCCTTACCCTGTCTTCCAGAGAGCAGGGATGTCACAGACACTCACAGCTGCTCCATGGGGTCATGCCAGCAGTTCCCAGGCTGCCAAAGAGCCGGCATGTCACCGACACTCACAGGGGATCCAGGCAGACATGCCAGCTATGCCCAGACTCCTCAACAGCTGGGATGTCACAGACATTCACAGGGGCTACAGAGTGACATCCCAGGAGCCCCCAGAGTGCCAAAGAGCCAGGATGTCACTGACAATGCCAGCAGCTCCATGGAGACATCCCTCGAATCCACAGGCTGCCAAAGCACCGGCATGTCACAGACACTCACAGGGGCTCCAGACTGACATCCTACGAGTCCACAGGCTCTCAAACAGCCACGATGTCACAGACACTCACAGTGGTTCCATCGGGACTTCCCTACTGTCCCCAGGCATGAGAGCGGGATGGCCACCAAACATTCACAGCTGATCAATGGCGACATCCCAGGGGGGCCGGGCTTCAAGCAAAACTGGGATATCACAGACACTCACAACAGTTCCATGGCCCACTTCCCAGGAGACCAGGAGGCTGACAAAGAGCCAGCATGTCACAGACCCCTCACACAGGTTCAATGGGACCAGGAATCCCCAGAGTGCCAAACACCAGAGATGCCACACACACTCACAAGGGCTCCATGCACACATCCCAGGGGTCCCCAAGCTGCCAAAGAGCTGGCATGTCACACACACTCACAGGGGATCAATGCACACATCCCAGGTGTCCCCAGGCTCCCCAAGAGATGGGAAGTCACAGACATTCACAGGGGCTCTAGACTGCCATGCCAGGAGCCCCCAGAGTGACAAAGAGCCAGGATGCAACACACACTAGCAGGAGCTCCATGCAGACACCCCATGAATCCACAGACTGCCAAAGAGCCGGCATGTCACACACACTCACAGGTGCTCAAGGGTGACATCCCAGGAGTGTCCAGGCTCCCAAAGAGCCACGATGTCACAGACACTCACAGCGGCTCCATGGTGAAATCCCAGGAGTCCCCAAGCTTCCAAAAACCTGCCATGCCACAGAAACTCACATGGGCTCCATAGCCACAGCCCATGTGATCCCTGCCTGCCTAAGAGCCCAGATGTCACAGACTTTCACGCGGCTTCCATGCTGATACCCCAGCAGTCCCCCAGATTTCCAAGGAGCTAAGATGTCACAGAAATTCCAAGGGATTCCATGGTGACATCCCCGGACTTTCCAGGCAGCCAAAGAGCCAGGACCTCACAGACACTCGCAAGGCTTCAACGGCCTTATGCCCGCAATCCCC
>JAVTVJ010004832.1:0-11634 GCA_034509425.1 Eopsaltria australis | reverse complement strand
CCCCAAAATCCACTTCAGATCCCCCTAAACCGCTCAGGGACACCCAAAATCCCCGAAATTCACCCCAAAATCCACTTCAGGTGCCCCTAAACCCCTCAGGGATCCCCAAAATCCACCAAATTCACCCCACAATCCCCCATATTGTACCTGGGACCCCATCATCCCCTACATTTCCCCCCAAAGCCCTCAGATCGCCTCCAAACCCACTGCGTTAGCGCCACCTAGTGGCCGGGAGGTCTCAGTGCCTGCCGGGCTAGAGCCAGGCCGAGCAAGAGATGCGCATGCGCCGCCTGCTGGGGGAGGAGTCGCCCGTCAGGCCACGCCCCTGGGGGCGGGGTCGCGGCCGCTATGCAAATGAGGCGGCCTTAGATGGGAAAAATGAGCAACTATGGAAAAGATGGCTGAAAAGGGAGGAAAATGCGGTTTTTAGGGGGGAAAGCGGGGATCTGGGGGCAGTTTGGGGGGATTTGGGGAAAATTGGGGCAGTTCTGGGTCATTTTGGGGACTTTTTGGGGAAGTTTTAGTTCATTTTGGGTCTTTTGGAGGGCTTGGGGAAACACTTGATGCAAATGATGGAAATGCGATTAATTAACGCTGATGGACTCTGCTTTTCATGCAAATGAAGTTTATTACAAGGGAATGAATAAGATTTAATTGAATCACGCCTGTATTTATGCAAATAAATGATGAATATTCACCGACTATACGCAAATGAGGTTGGAGTGTGGATGTTGGTGTTACGCCACGCCCCTTTTGATTCAAACAAGGCCCCGTGATCACTTGGCCTGGCCACGCCCTTTATGCTAATGAGAGACAATTATGGTCAGCCCAAAACCCCAAATTCACCCCAAAATCCTGCTCAGATACCCCTAAACCCCTCAGGGACCCCCAAAATCCCCCAAATTCACCCCAAAATCCACTTCAGGTGCCCCTAAACCCCTCAGGGATCCCCAAAATCCACCAAATTCACCCCACAATCCCCCATATTCTACCTGGGACCCCATCATCCCCTACATTTCCCCCCAAAGCCCTCAGATCGCCTCCAAACCCACTGCGTTAGCGCCACCTAGTGGCCGGGAGGTCTCAGTGCCTGCCGGGCTAGAGCCAGGCCTAGCAGGAGCTGCGCATGCGCCGCCTGCTGGGGGAGGAGTCGCCCGTCAGGCCACGCCCCTGGGGGCGGGGCCGCGGCCGCTATGCAAATGAGGCGGCCTTAGATGGGAAAAATGAGCAAATATGGAAAAGATGGCTGAAAATGGAGGAAAATGCATTTTTTAGGGGGGGAAAAGGGGGATCTGGGGGCAGTTTGGGGGGATTTGGGGAAAATTGGGCAGTTCTGGGTCATTTTGGGGTCATTTTGGAGGGCTTGGGGAAACACTTGATGCAAATGATGGAAATGCGATTAATTAACGCTGATGGACTCTGCTTTTCATGCAAATGAAGTTTATTGCAAGGGAATGAATAAGATTTATTGAATCACGCCTGTATTTATGCAAATAAATGATGAATATTCACCGACTAGACGCAAATAGTGGAGTGTGATGTTGGTGTTAGGCCCACGCCCTTTGATTCAAAACAACGGCCCATGATCATGGGTGTGGCCACGCCCTTTAATCGCTAATCAGGGACCAAATATGGTCAGGCCCAAACCCCCCAAATCACCCCAAAATCTGCTCACATCCTTCTAAACCCCTCAGGGACCCTCAAAATCCCCCAAATTCACCCCAAATCCACTTCAGATCCCCCTAAACCGCTCAGGGACACCCAAAATCCCCCAAATTCACCCCAAAATCCACTTCAGGTGCCCCTAAACCCCTCAGGGATCCCCAAAATCCACCAAATTCACCCCACAATCCCCCATATTCTACCTGGGACCTCCATCATCCCCTACATTTCCCCCCAAACCCTCAGATCGCCTCAAAACCCACTGCGTTAGCGCCACCTCGTGGCCGGGAGGTCTCAGTGCCTGCCGGGCTAGAGCCAGGCCGAGCAGGAGCTGCGCATGCGCCGCCTGCTGGGGGAGGAGTCGCCCGTCAGGCCACGCCCTGGGGGCGGGGCCGCGGCCGCTATGCAAATGAGGCCGCCTTAGATGGGAAAAATGAGCAAATATGGAAAAGATGGCTGAAAATGGAGGAAAATGCGGTTTTTAGGGGGGAAAAGGGAAATCTGGGGGCAGTTTGGGGGGATTTGGCGAAAATTGGGGCAGTTCTGGGTCATTTTGGGGACTTTTTGGGGAAGTTTTGGGTCATTTTGGTTTTTGGAGGCTTGGAAACACTTGATGCAAAATGATGTAAAGTGCGATTATTAACGCTGATGGCTCTGCTTTTCATGCAAATGAAGTTTATTGCAAGGGAATGAATAAGATTTAATTGAATCACGCCTGTATTTATGCAAAAAAATGATGAATCTTCTCCGACTATACGCAAATGAGGTTGGAGTGTGGATGTTGGTGTTAGGCCACGCCCCTTTTGATTCAAACAAGGCCCCGTGATCACTGGGTGTGGCCACGCCCTTTATGCTAATCAGGGACAAATATGGTCAGCCCCAAACCCCCCAAATTCATCCCAAAATCCTACTCAGATCCTTCTAAACCCCTCAGGGACCCCCAAAATCCCCCAAATTCACCCCAAAATCCACTTCAGATCCCCCTAAACCGCTCAGGGACACCCAAAATCCCCCAAATTCACCCCAAAATCCACTTCAGGTGCCCCTAAACCCCTCAGGGATCCCAAAATCCACCAAATTCACCCCACAATCCCCCATATTCTACCTGGGACCCCCATCATCCCCTACATTTCCCCCCAAAGCCCTCAGATCGCCTCAAAACCCACTGCGTTAGCGCCACCTAGTGGCCGGGAGGTCTCAGTGCCTGCCGGGCTAGAGCCAGGCCGAGCAGGAGCTGCGCATGCGCCGCCTGCTGGGGGAAGAGTCGCCCGTCAGGCCACGCCCCTGGGGGCGGGGCCGCGGCCGCTATGCAACTGAGGCGGCCTTAGATGGGAAAAATGAGCAACTATGGAAAAGATGGCTGAAAATGGAGGAAAATGCGGTTTTTAGGGGGGAAAAAGGGGATCTGGGGGCAGTTTGGGGGGATTTGGGGAAAATTGGGGCAGTTCTGGGTCATTTTGGGGACTTTTTGGGGAAGTTTTGGGTCATTTGGGTCTTTTGGAGGGCTTGGGGAAACACTTGATGCAAATGATGGAAATGCGATTAATTAACGCTGATGGACTCTGCTTTTCATGCAAATGAAGTTTATTGCAAGGGAATGAATAAGATTTAATTGAATCACGCCTGTATTTATGCCAAAAATGATGAATATTCACCGACTATACGCAAATGAGTTGAGTGCTGGATGTTGGTGTTAGCACGCCCCTTTATTCAAACAAGGCGTGTCACGGTGGGCCACGCCCTTTATGCTATCGACAAATCTGGTCAGCCAACCCCAAACTTCACCCAATCCTGCTCAGATACCTTCTAAACCCTCAGGGCCCCATCCCCAAATCACCCCGAAAATCCCCATCATTCCCCTAAACCGCTCAGGACACCAAAGAACTTCCCACATTCACCCAAATCACTCAGTTTGGCCCCTAACCCCTCAGGATCCAAAATCCAGCCAAATTCACCCCACAATCCCCCATATTCTACCTGGGACCCCCATCATCCCCTACATGTCCCCCCAAACCCCTCAGATCGCCTCAAAACCCACTGCGTTAGCGCCACCTAGTGGCCGGGAGGTCTCAGTGCCTGCCGGGCTAGAGCCAGGCCGAGCAGGAGCTGCGCATGCGCCGCCTGCTGGGGGAGGAGTCGCCCGTCAGGCCACGCCCCTGGGGGCGGGGCCGCGGCCGCTATGCAAATGAGGCGGCCTTAGATGGGAAAAAAGAGCAACTATGGAAAAGATTGCTGAAAATGGAGGAAAATGCGGTTTTTAGGGGGGAAAAGGGGATCTGGGCATTTGGGGCCGTTTGGGGAAATTGCGGCTCCATAGTTTCTGCAGTCATTTTGCGCGGATTATTTGGAAGTTTTGGTTCATTTGGTCTTTTGGAGGGCTTGGGGAAACACTTGATCAAAATTATGGAAATCTATTAATTACGCTGATGACTCTGCTTTTCATGCAAATGAAGTTTATTGCAAGGAATGAAATAAGATTTGTATGATCACGCCTGTATTAAGCCAAAAATGAGAATATCACCGACGATACGCAAAATTAGTGAGTTGGATGTGTGTTAGCCACGCCCCTCTTTGGATTAACAAGGCCCCGTGATCACTGGGTGTGGCCACGCCCTTTATGCTAATCAGGGACAAATATGGTCAGCCCCAAACCCCCCAAATTCACCCCAAAATCCTGCTCAGATCCTTCTAAACCCCTCAGGGACCCCCAAAACCCCCAAAATTCACTTCAAAATCCACTTCAGATCCCCCTAAACCGCTCAGGGACACCCAAAATCCCCCAAATTCACCCCAAAATCCACTTCAGGTGCCCCTAAACCCCTCAGGGATCCCCAAAATCCACCAAATTCACCCCACATCCCCTATTCTACCTGGACCCCTCATCCCCTACATCCCCCCAAAGCCCTCAGATCGCCTCAAAACCCACTGCGTTAGCACCACCTCGTGGCCGGGAGGTCTCAGTGCCTGCCGGGCTAGAGCCAGGCCGAGCAGGAGCTGCGCATGCGCCGCCTGCTGGGGGAGGAGTCGCCCGTCAGGCCACGCCCCTGGGGGCGGGGCCGCGGACGCTATGCAAATAAGGCGGCCTTAGATGGGAAAAATGAGCAACTATGGAAAAGATGGCTGAAAATGAAGGAAAATGCGGTTTTTAGGGGGGAAACGGGGGATCTGCGGGCAGTTTGGGGGGATTTGGGGAAAATTGGGGCAGTTCTGGGTCATTTTGGGGACTTTTTGGGGAAGTTTTGGGTCATTTTGGGTCTTTTGGAGGGCTTGGGGAAACCCTTGATGCAAATGATGTAAATGCGATGAATTAACGCTGATGGACTCTGCTTTTCATGCAAATGAAGTTTATTGCAAAGGAATGAATAAGATTTAATTGAATCACGCCTGTATTTATGCAAAAAAATGATGAATATTCACCGACTATACGCAAATGAGGTTGGAGTGTGGATGTTGGTGTTCGGCCACGCCCCTTTTGATTCAAACAAGGCCCCGTGATCACTGGTGTGGCCACGCCCTTTATGCTAATGAGGGACAAAAATGGTCAGCCCAAAACCCCCCAAATTCACCCCAAAATCCTGCTCAGATCCTTCTAAACCCCTCAGGGACCCCCAAAATCCCCCAAATTCACCCCAAAATCCACTTCAGATCCCCCTAAAACCCTCAGGGACACCCAAAATCCCCCAAATTCACCCCAAAATCCACTTCAGGTGCCCCTAAACCCCTCAGGGATCCCCAAAATCCACCAAATTCACCCCACAATCCCCCATATTCTACCTGGGACCCCCATCATCCCCTACATTTCCCCCCAAAGCCCTCAGATCGCCTCCAAACCCACTTCGTTAGCGCCACCTAGTGGCCGGGAGGTCTCAGTGCCTGCCGGGCTAGAGCCAGGCCGAGCAGGAGCTGCGCATGCGCCGCCTGCTGGGGGAGGAGTCGCCCGTCAGGCCACGGCCCTGGGGGCGGGGCCGCGGCCGCTATGCAAATGAGGCGGCCGTTAGATGGGAAAAATGACCAAATATGGAAAAGATGGCTGAAAATGGAGGAAAATGCGGTTTTTAGGGGGGAAAAGGGGGATCTGGGGGCAGTTTGGGGGGATTTGGGGAAAATTGGGGCAGTTCTGGGTCATTTTAGGGACTTTTTGGGGAAGTTTTGGGTCATTTTGGGTCTTTTGGAGGGCTTGGGGAAACACTTGATGCAAATGATGGAAATGCGATTAATTAACGCTGATGAACTCTGCTTTTCATGCAAATGAAGTTTATTGCAAGGGAATGAATAAGATTGAATTGAATCACGCCTGTATTTATGCAAATAAATGATGAATATTCACCGACTAGACGCAAATGAGGTTGGAGTGTGGATGTTTGTGTTAGGCCACGCCCCTTTTGATTCAAACAAGGCCCCGTGATCACTGGGTGTGGCCACGCCCTTTATGCTAATCAGGGACAAATATGGTCAGCCCAAAACCTCCCAATTCACCCCAAAATCCTGCTCATATCCTTCTAAACCCCTCAGGGACCCCCAAAATCCCCCAAATTCACCCCAAAATCCACTTCAGATCCCCCTAAACCGCTCAGGGACACCCAAAATCCCCCAAATTCACCCCAAAATCCACTTCAGGTGCCCCTAAACCCTTCAGGGATCCCCGAAATCCACCAAATTCACCCCACAATCCCCCATATTCTACCTGGGCCCCCCATCATCCCCTACATTTCCCGCCAAAGCCCTCAGATCATCCAAAACCACTGCTTACGCCACTCGTGCGGGAGTCTCAAGTGCCTGCCGGCCTAAGAGCCAGGCCAGCAGGAGCTCGCATGCGCCGAGCATGCTGGGAGAGTCGCCCGTCAGGCCACCCCCTCGCGGCCCGCCGCTATCAAATTGGGCGCCTTTAGAGGGAAAAATGAGCAATTATGGGAAAAGATGGCTGAAAAGAGCAAATCGGTTTTTAGGGGGAAAAGGGATCTGGGATTTGGGGATGGGAAAAATTGGGCAGTCTGGCCATTTTGGAACTTTTTGAATTTTGCGTCATTTGGTCTTTTGGAGGCTGGCGAAACACTAGGCAAAATGATGGAAATGCGATTAATTAACCGATGGATTGCTTTCATGCCAAATGAAGTTATGCAGGGACAGAATACATTTAATTGAATCACGCCGTATTTATGCAAAAAAATGATGAATATTCACCGACTATACGCAAATGAGGTTGGAGTGTGGATGTTGGTGTTAGGCCACGCCCCTTTTGATTCAAACCAGGCCCCGTGATCACTGGGTGTGGCCACGCCCTTTATGCTAATCAGGGACAAATATGGTCAGCCCAAAACCCCCCAACTTCACCCCAAAATCCTGCTCAGATCCTTCTAAACCCCTCAGGGGCCCCCAAAAGCCCCCAAATTCACCCCAAAATCCACATCAGATCCCCCTAAACCGCTCAGGGACACCCAAAATCCCCCAAATTCACCCCAAAATCCACTTCAGGTGCCCCTAAACCCCTCAGGGATCCCCAAAATCCACCAAATTCACCCCACAATCCCCCATATTCTACCTGGGACCCCCATCATCCCCTACATTTCCCCCCAAAGCCCTCAGATCGCCTCAAAACCCCCTGCGTTAGCGCCACCTAGTGGCCGGGAGGTCTCAGTGCCTGCCGGGCGAGAGCCAGGCCGAGCAGGAGCTGCGCATGCGCCGCCTGCTGGGGGAGGAGTCGCCCGTCAGGCCACGCCCCTGGGGGCGGGGCCGCGGCCGCTATGCAAATGAGGCGGCCTTACATGGGAAAAATGACTAACTATGGAAAAGATGGCTGAAAATGGAGGAAAATGCGGTTTTTAGGGGGGAAAAGGGGGATCTGGGGGCAGTTTGGGGGGATGTGGGGAAAATTGGGGCAGTTCTGGGTCATTTTGGGGACTTTTTGGGGAAGTTTTGGGTCATTTTGGGTCTTTTGGAGGGCTTGGGGAAACACTTGATACAAATGATGGAAATGCGATTAATTAACGCTGATGGACTCTGCTTTTCATGCAAATGAAGTTTATTGCAAGGAAATTAATAAGATTTAATTGAATCACGCCTGTATTTATGCAAATAAATGATGAATATTCACCGACTATACGCAAATGAGGTTGGAGTGTGGATGTTGGTGGTAGGCCACGCCCCTTTTGATTCAAACAAGGCCCCGTGATCACTGGGTGTGGCCACGCCCTTTATGCTAATCAGGGACAAATATGGTCAGCCCAAAATCCCCATTAAATTCACCCCAAATCCTGCTCAGATCCTTCTAAACCCCTCAGGGACCCCCAAAATCCCCCAAATTCACCCCAAAATCCACTTCAGGTGCCCCTAAACCTCTCAGGGATCCCCAAAATCCACCAAATTCACCCCAAAATCCACTTCAGGTGCCCCTAAACCCCTCAGGGATCCCCAAAATCCACCAAATTCACCCCACAATCCCCCCTCTTCTACCTGGGACCCCCGTCATCCCTACATTCCCCCCAAAGCCCTCAAATCGCCTCACAACCCCACTGCGTTAGCGCCACCTAGTGGCCGGAAGTTCTCAGTGCCTGTAAGCTAGAGACAGGCGAGCAAGCTGCGCATGCGCCGCCTGCTGGGGAGAGTCGCCCGTTCAGGCCACGCCCCTGGGCGGGTCACGACCGGCTATGCAAATGAGGCGGCCTTAGATGGGAAAAATGACCAACTATGAAAAAGATGGCTGAAAATGGAGCAAAATGCGGTTTTTAGGGGGGAAAAGGGGGATCTGGGGGCAGTTTGGGGGGATTTGGGGAAAATTGGGGCAGTTCTGGGTCATTTTGGGGACTTTTTGGGGAAGTTTTGGGTCATTTTGAGTCTTTTGGAGGGCTTGGGGAACACTTGATGCAAATGATGGAAATGCGATTAATTAACGCTGATGGACTCTGCTTTTCATGCAAATGAAGTTTATTGCAAGGGAATGAATAAGATTTAATTGAATCACGCCTATATTTATGCAAATAAATGATGAATATTCACCGACTATACGCAAATGAGGTTGGAGTGTGGATGTTGGTGTTAGGCCACGCCCCTTTTGATTCAAACAAGGCCCCGTGATCACTGGGTGTGGCCACGCCCTTTATGCTAATGAGGGACAAACATGGTCAGCCCAAAATCCCCATTAAATACACCCCAAAATCCTGCTCAGATCCTTCTAAACCCTTCAGCACCCCAAAATCCCCATTAAATTCACCCCAAAATCCACTTCAGATCCCCCAAAACCGCTCAGGGACACCCAAAATCCCCCAAATTCACCCCAAAATCCACTTCAGGTGCCCCTAAACCCCTCAGAGATCCCCAAAATCCACCAAATTCACCCCACAATCCCCCATATTCTACCTGGGACCCCCATCATCCCCTACATTTCCCCCCAAAGCCCTCAGATCGCCTCAAAACCCACTGCGTTAGCGCCACCTAGTGGCCGGGAGGTCTAAGTGCCTGCCGGGCTAGAGCCAGGCCGAGCAGGAGCTGCGCATGCGCCGCCTGCTGAGGGAGGAGTCGCCCGTCAGGCCACGGCCCTGGGAGCGCGGCCGCGGCCGCTATGTAAATGAGGCGGCCTTAGATGGGAAAAATGAGCAACTATGGAAAAGATGGCTGAAAATGGAGGAAAATGCGGTTTTTAGGGGGGAAAAGGGGGATCTGGGGGCAGTTTGGGGGGATTTGGGGAAAAATTGGGGCAGTTCTGGGTCATTTTGGGGACTTTTTGGGGAAGTTTTGGGTCATTTTGGGTCTTTTGGAGGGCTTGGGGAAACACTTGATGCAAATGATGGAAATGCGATAAATTAACGCTGATGGACTCTGCTTTTCATGCAAATGAAGTTTATTGCAAGGGAATGAATAAGATTTAATTGAATCACGCCTGTATTTATGCAAAAAATTGATGAATATTCACCGACTATACGCAAATGAGGTTGGAGTGTGGATGTTGGTGTTAGGCCACGCCCCTTTTGATTCAAACAAGGCCCCGTGATCACTGGGTGTGGCCACGCCCTTTATGCTAATCAGGGACAAATATGGTCAGCCAAAAACCCCCCAAATTCATCCCAAAATCCTGCTCAGATCCTTCTAAACCCCTCAGGGACCCCCAAAATCCCCCAAATTCACCCCAAAATCCACTTCAGATCCCCCTAAACCGCTCAGGGACACCCAAAATCCCCCAAATTCACTCCAAAATCCACTTCAGGTGCCCCTAAACCCCTCAGGGATCCCCAAAATCCACCAAATTCACCCCACAATCCCCCATATTCTACCTGGGACCCCCATCATCCCCTACATTTCCCCCCAAATCCCTCAGATCGCCTCACAACCCACTGCGTTAGCGCCACCTAGTGGCCGGGAGGTCTCAGTGCCTGCCGGGCTAGAGCCAGGCCGAGCAGGAGCTGCGCATGCGCCGCCTGCTGGGGGAGGAGTCGCCCGTCAGGCCACGGCCCTGGGGGCGGGGCCGCGGCCGCTATGCAAATGAGGCGGACTTAGATGGGAAAAATGAGCAAATATGGAAAAGATGGCTGAAAATGGAGGAAAATGCTTTTTAGGGGAAAGCGGATCGGCGGCAGTGTTGGGGATTTGGGAAAATGGGCAGTCGGCCATTTGGGACTTTTGGCGGAAGTTTTGGTCATTTTGGCTCTTTGAGGGCTTGGGAAACCACTTGATCAAATGATGAAATCGATTAATTAACGCTATGGACTTCCTTTCATGCAAATTGAAGTTTATTACAGGGACTGAATAAGATAATTGAATCACGCCTGTATTTTGCAAAAAAGCATAATATTACCGAACTATACGCAATGATGGAGTGTGGATGTTGGTTTAGCCACGCCCCTTTTGATTCAAACCAACCCCTGACCACTGTGTGGCCACGCCCTTTATCTAATCAGGGACAAAATATGCGTTCAGCCCAAAACCCCCCAAATCACCCAAAAAATCCTGCTCAAGATCCCCCTAAACCGCTCAGGGACACCCAAAATCCCCCAAATTCACCCCAAAATCCACTTCAGGTGCCCCTAAACCCCTCAGGGATCCCCAAAATCCACCAAATTCACCCCACAATCCCCCATATTCTACCTGGGACCCCCATCATCCCCTACATTTCCCCCCAAAGCCCTCAGATCGCCTCAAAAACCACTGCGTTAGCGCCACCTAGTGGCCGGGAGGTCTCAGTGCCTGCCGGGCTAGAGCCAGGCCGAGCAGGAGCTGCGCATGCGCCGCCTGCTGGGGGAGGAGTCGCCCGTCAGGCCACGCCCTGGGGGCGGGGCCGCGGCCGCTATGCAAATGAGGCCGCCTTAGATGGGAAAAATGAGGCAACTATGGAAAAAGATGCTGAAAATGAAAAATGCGGTTTTAGGGAAAACGGAATCTGCATTGGGGGGATTCGAAAATTGGGCGTCTGGTCATTTTGGGGACTTTTGGAATTTTAGGTCATTTGGGTCTTGGAGGGCTTGGGGAAACACTTTGATGCAAATGATTGGAAATGCGATTAATTAACGCTGATGGACTCTGCTTTTCATGCAAATGAAGTTTATTGCAAGGGAATGAATAAGATCTAATTGAATCACGCCTGTATTTATGCAAATAAATGATGAATATTCACCGACTATAAGCAAATGAGGTTGGAGTGTGAATGTTGGTGTTAGGCCACGCCCCTTTTGATTCAAACAAGGCCCCGTGATCACTGGGTGCCGCCACGCCCTTTATGCTAATCAGGGACAAATATGGTCAGCCCAAAACCCCCCAACTTCACCCCAAAAATCCTGCTCAGATCCTTCTAAACCCCTCAGGGACCCCCAAAATCCCCCAAATTCACCCCAAAATCCACTTCAGATCCCCCTAAACCGCTCAGGGACCCCCAAAATCCCCCAAATTCACCCCAAAATCCACTTCAGGTGCCCCTAAACCCCACAGGGATCCACAAAATCCACCAAATTTCACCCCACAATCCCCCATATTCTACCTGGGACCCCC
>JAVTVJ010004831.1:0-25562 GCA_034509425.1 Eopsaltria australis | reverse complement strand
CTTTGATGGAGCGCGAAGCCGCACGGGGCTCGGGCAGGAAACCCTGGGGTGTCGGGGGGGGTGGGAGCTTTGGGGGCACTTTAGGGCTCTCTTCGTGTTCCTCGGAAGGAGAAACAGCCCCCAAAATCAGCCCCGGGTCATCCCATAACTCCCCCGGGTCACCCCATAACTCCCCCGAGTCACCCCATAACTCCCCCGCGTCACCCCATGGCTTTCCTGGCACTGCTGGCACAAAGTCGCGTCCCCAAGTGGCACCTGGAGCTGTCACCTCCCCCCGAAAAGGGCCGGGAGCCGCATCTGGAGGCACAAATGAGTTTAAAGCGTCAGTTCTCGCCTTGCCCTCATTTTATTCTGCTCCAGGAGGCTGCTCCCCAATTTTCACCCCGGGTTTGGCCCCACCACCCTCAGGGCCAGGTCCCAGAACGCCCCGTGGGGGTGGTGACAATCCCAATGCCCCATGGGGGTGGTGACAATCCCAGTGCCCCATGGGGGTGGTGACAATCCCAGTGCCCCACAGGGATGGTGACAATCCCAGTGCCCCACGGGGATGGTGACAATCCCAGCGCCACCACAGCGTGCCACCACCCTGGGAGCAGCACCACAGCTCGGTGCCACCTTCCTGGAGTCCTGATGGATTTGGGGAGGGATCCTCGAGCCCCAAAACTCCCGCGGGACGCCCCGGGCGCGCTCAGCAGAGGGAGAAGCGGCGGGAGTTGATGTTCATGCGGGTGACGCCGATGTGCTTGAGCGGCGTGGAGAGCAGGAAGGCGGCCTTGGGCGGGATGGTGCACAGCAGATCCGAGTCTTCCTCGCAGCCCTCGAGGCCGAAGGTGGCGTCGTCCAGCATCTCCTTGTGCTGGTGGCAGGCCTGCTCCACCTTGAGGCGGTGCAGCCGCGCCCGCAGCCGCATCAGCTGCTGAGCCAGCCGCTGGTCCAGAGCCTGCATCTCCCGCTGGGGGGAAAGGGACCGGGATGGAGCGGGATGGGCTTGGGATCAACCGCCCCAAGGGATAGGGATGGAGCAGGACCGGTTTGGGATCAGCCGCCCCAAGGGATCGGGATGGAGCAGGATCGGTTTGGGATCAACTGCCTGAGGGATGGAGTGGGATCGGCTTGGAAACAACCACTCGAGGAGATCGGGATGGAGCGGGATCGGTTTGGGATCAACCGCCCCAAGGGATCAGGATGGAGCGGGATCGGCTCGGGATCAACCGCCCCAAGGGATCGGGATGGAGCGGGATCGGCTCGGGATCAACCGCCCCAAGGGATCGGGATGGAGCGGGATGGGCTCGGGATCAACCGCCCGCGCAGCGGGGACGGGGCTCGGCCAGGGCACGGATCCACCCCGCGGCGACAGCTCCGATTGTGCCGCCTGTGCCACCCCTAGAGCGGCGGGACGGGGGCGACAAGCGCTGACGGCCACAAGGCCACCACCCCCGGCCGGGGGCAGAGCCGTGGCACCGAAAAATCCTGGAAAAATCCGTGTACACCCAGCAAGGCTCGCAAGGAAGCGCCGTGACCCCGCCGTGTCCCAGTGCCCATCCCTGTCCTTGTCCCCGTCCTACTCACCAGCTCCGTCCTGAGCCACTCCAGAGCCGCCTCCACGGTGGCAAAGCCACACACGCCACCACCCTGCCGCTCCCGGGGGTGCCCGGGGCTCTGCTCTGTCCCCCAGGTGCCACCCCCGGCGCCGCGGGTGCCCCAGCGCTGTCCCCTGACCCGCGCCTCCCACTCCAGGTACGAGGGTCTGCGGGTCTGCAGCTTCAGCTTGGCCGCCAGCGCCTTCACGCTCTCCAGGTTCTCCTCCTCCCACGTGGGCTCCTCCTCGCCCAATTCCTTGAATCTCAGCTGGCTGAAAGCCATGGTGGACAAAGCAGAAAATCCCCCAAATCCCCGAAATTCCCCCCAAAACGCGTCCTCCCCAAGGAAACGAAACCCTCGAGCACGCACCCGCTCCGTGCCCCAGCAGCGCCCGGCTCCCGGTTATTTATCCGCCCCTCCAGGACAACTCCGATGGGCAGGAATTTCCTTATCCAAGGAGGAGTTTTCTTGGCTTGTTGCGTTTGGGTTTTTTTTTTTTTTTTTTGTTTAGTTTTGCTTTCTTTTATTTTATTTTTTTTTCTTTCCTATTTTAACATCATTGTCTCCGCCCGGGTGGAGCCTCCCCGTTCCCGGACGGAGCCTTCCCGGAGCGGGCACGGAGGAGCGGCGATGATTTATCACCCCCCGACCCCGGGGGGAGCCCAAAAAAGCCCAAGGAAGGAAAAAGAACCGGGGGGGGGGTGCCCAGGGGGGGCAGCCGGGGTCCCGCACCCGGACGGGACCTTAAGGTGGAACCGCGTCCGGATCCGTCCCGCGCCACCTCCTCCCTGCCCGCAGCGCTCCAGGGACAGCGGGGGCGGCTCAGGGGTCTCACCGGTGTCCCCCGAGTGTCACCTGCCCCGTGGGGGTCAATTCGTGTCCCCTCCAGCCCGCCCAGAGCAGCCCCCAAATTCTCCTCGTGGTCCCCCCGCGCTGCTCTCGAGCCGCGCTGTCCCCTCGCGTGTCCCTTCCCGCTGTCCCCCCGTGTCCCCTCGCTGTCGCATCGCACTCGGTGACAGCCCCCGAGCCCAAACCTCGGGCACCGCCGCGTCCCTGCGGACCGGGCCACCTTAAACGCGACATCCGCCGGCCGGGCCGGGCCGTGCGGGGCATCGGCGCCGCTCCGCTTCCACCCCGAGCTGCCCGGTGCACCCCGAGCTGTCCCTCCTGCACCCCCAAAACCCCCCTGCACCCCGAGCTGCCCCTCCTGCACCCCCAAAACCCTCCTGCACCCCGAGCTGCCCCTCCTGCCCCCCCAAAACCCTCCTGCACCCCGAGCTGTCCCTCCTGCACCCCCAAAACCCTCCTGCACCCCGAGCTGCCCCTCCTGCCCCCCCAAAACGCCTGCAACCCGAGCTGCCCCTCCTGCCGCCCAAAACGCCCTGCACCCCGAGCTGTCCTCCTGCCCGCAAAACCTCTGCACCCGAGTGCCCCTCCTGCAGCCCACAGCTCCTGCACCCGAGTGCCCTCCTGCCCCCAAAACGCCTCTGCACTCCGAGCTGGCCCCTCTGCGCCCCGCAAAACCCTCCTGCAACCCGAGCTGTCCTCGCACCAAATCCGCTGCACCCGAGCTGTCGGCGTCTGACCCCCAAGCCAGCTGCACCCCAGCTGTCCCTCCTGCCCCCCCAAAACCCTCCTGCACCCCGAAATCCCCGTCCTGCACCCCCAAATCCCCGCTGCACCCCGAGCTGTCCCTCCTGCACCCCCGAACTCCCCCGCTGGCACTCCGGGGTCCCCTCCCTGCACCCCAAGACTCCCGGTGTCCCCCCCAGTGCCCTGCTTGCACCCTGAGACTCCTCCTCGTGCCCCAAAGTCCTCTGCTTTCACCCCAAAATCCTCTCCTTATGGCCAGCAGTCCCTTATTGGCGCTCTGAGGTCCCCTGCTTGCACCCCGCTGTCGCCACGCCTGTCCCCCGAACTTCCCGCTTGTCCCCCGAGCTCCCCGCTTGTCTCTGTTTGTCCCCCGAGGTCCCCAGCTGCCACCAGCCCGAGCAGGTAAGCACAGGGGTGGCCGGGGCAGGAGCAGCGCCACCCACCCACCCTCCTCTGTCCCCATCCCGGGGGTGGCTTTGGGGACAGCACAGCCCTTGGGGACGCTGCCAGCGGGGCCGGTAACGCCCCCAGCGCTGCGGGGAAGGACCGGGAGCTGCTCCTGCAATCCCCCCAAAAACTCCCGGTCCCGGAGCGGGGCCCAGCTCCGCCCCCGTGCCTCAGTTTCCCCACTGCCGGCTGGAGCGAGTGTCGCAGCCCCGCGCGCTGGAGGCGACAATGTCAACACGGAGAAGGGGACAGCCCTCGGGGCACCGCGTGACTCTCCGGGAAGGGGTTTCCAGGCGGGCCGAGCGCTGCAGGATTTCCCCTTTTTTTTAATTTGTTTTCCCTCTCCTCCCTCGGCGCTCCGGGCAGGGCCAGCGCCCATGGAGTTCTCGGAGCTGATCAAGACGGCGACAGTGGAGGACGTGCTGCTGTCGCGCCCGGGGCTGGCGGCGGTCAGGGGCACGCTGTGCATCACCAGCCACCACCTGCTGCTCTCGTCGTGTCCCCGCGGCGACCTGGAGCTCTGGCTGCTCATCCGCAACGTGGACGCCGTGGAGAAAAGGTGGGGATGTCCCTGTCCCCCCTGTCACCCCTGCCAGCTTTGTCACCCCTGCCTGAGCTGCAGGATCCCCCCCGCTCTCCCCACGGGCACCTCCCCGCCCGCCCAAGCCTTGTCCTTCCTCTTCCTCCCGGCCCCCGCAGCGGGCACTGACCTCCTGTCGTCCTCAGAGTGCAGAATTTGGGTCGGTACCAGCCCGCCCGGACTGGCGGCTCCCTGCGGGACTCCAGGTTTGGTTTTTTTTGGCTCTCTGCCACCCACCGTGCCCCGTGCCGGCTGAGGTGCGAGACGAGAGCCAGAAATCCGGCACAGCCGCGGGGGGAGAGGGCAGCTGGGCGCTGTGTGAGTGTCCCCGAGGGTCCCCTGACCCCCTGCCCTCCCTCCCGCAGGGTCTCCGGCTCCTCCGGGACCATCACGCTGCGCTGCAAGGACCTGCAGGTGCTGCAGCTGGAGATCCCGGGCATGGAGGAGTGTCTGAACATCGCCAGCTCCATCGAGGTGAGCCCGGGCCGGCCAAGGGCTGGGACAGCGCTGCCGTGTTTGCTCTGGGTCGGGCATGAACTGGGTAAACACCGAGCTCCGGCAGCGCTGGCAGCGGTGCCCGCGGGGCTGGGACACGGGGACAGCGCCAGGGCTCCGCTGTGACCCTGAGCAGCTCCGGCAGCTCCGGCAGCTGTGCCCGTGGGGTTGGGACACGGGGACAGTGCCAGAACTGCTCTCCGCTGTGACCCTGAGCAGCGCCGGCAGCTGTGCCCGTGGGGTTGGGACACGGGGACAGTGCCAGGGCTCCGCTGTGCCCGTGAGCAGCTCCGGCACCGGCTGCCCGCAGGGCTGGGACGTGGCCAGGAGCAGGGAACGGCCCTGGGGTTCGCGGAGCCCTGGGGACACGGGGACAATGCCAGAACTCCTCTCCGCTGTGGCCCTGAGCAGCTCCGGCAGCCTCGGCAGCGTGCCCATAGGGCTGGGACACGGGGACAGTGCCAGGGCTCCGCTGTGACCCTGAGCAGCTCCCGCAGCGGTTCCAGCGGGGCTGGGACACGGGGACATGCCACGGGCTTTCCCGCTGTGGCCCGGAGCAGCTCCGGCAGCCTCGGCAGCGGTGCCCATAGGGCTGGGACACGGGGACAGTGCCAGGGCTCCGCTGTGACCCTGAGCAGCTCCCGCAGCGGTGCCCGCGGGGCTGGGACACGGGGACAGTGCCAGGGCTGCGCTCCGCTGTGCCCGTGAGCAGCTCCCGCACCGGTTCCAGCGGGGCTGGGACACGGGGACAGTGCCAGGGCTCCGCTCCGCCGTGCCCCCGAGCAGCCCCGGCGCTGTCCCCGCCGCAGGCGCTCTCCTCGGTGGACTCGGTGATGATGCTGTACCCGTTCTTCTACCGCCCGCCGAGCCTGCGCCTGGAGCAGGGCTGGCAGCTCTTCCCCCCGGAGCGCTTCTTCCAGCGGGTCGCCTCGCAGGTGAGCCCGGCCCGCAGGGACCCGCCGGGGGCCCGGCTCTGTCCCCGCTCCGTGTCGCTGATGTCGCCTCTCCCCCAGACGAGCCAGTGGCGGCTGAGCACGGTGAACAGCGATTTCAGCGCCTGCCCCTCGTACCCTCCGGCCGTGATGGTGCCGGCGGCCGTGGGCGATGACACGGTGACAAAGGCGGCGCGGTTCCGGCACGGCGGCCGCTTCCCGGTGCTCAGCTACTTCCACGCCAAAAACGGCACCGTGAGTCCCGCGCCGCCCCTCGGCCCCGCGGGGGAACGGGGCTGGGAGGCTCAGGAGCAGGGATTCCATCTCCATAGGATCCCAGAATTGGCGTGGAAGGGATCCTAAAGCCCATCCAGTCCCATCGCCTACCATGGACACCTTCCCCTCTCCCAGGTGGCTCCAACCTGGCCTTGGGCACTTCCAGGGATGGAGCAGCCACAGCTTCTCCGGGAATTCCATCCCAGCCCATCCCCACCCTCCCAGGGAAGAATTCCACCCCCAAATCCCGCCTGGCAGTGGGAAGCCACTCCCTGTGCCCTGTCCCTCCACCCCTTGTCCCTCTCCAGCTCTCCTGGAGCCCCTTTAATCCCTCTGAGGGTCTCTAAGCTCTCCCTGGAGCTTTCCCATCTCCAGCCTGGCCATTCCCATTCCCATCCCCGTCCCCTCTCCCCCAGGCGCTGCTCCGCAGCAGCCAGCCCCTGACCGGCCCCAACCGCCGGCGCTGCCGCGAGGACGAGAAGCTCTTGGGGACAATCCTGGACGAGGGTGACCGAGGTTTCATCATCGACACCCGCTCGGCGCAGGCGGCCAAGCAGGCGCGGATGGGCGGCGGCGGCACCGAGCCCAAATCCTCCTACCCGCAGTGGCGGAGGCTGCACCGAGCGCTCGACAGGTGAGGGCTGGGAGCCGTGCGACACGGGGACAGCGCCACCCAGCCCGCCACACCCTTGTCACCTCCTGCCAGGGGCCGCCCGCTGCAGGAGAGCTTCATCAGGCTGGTGGAGGCGTGCGGGGACCCCGCGCTGAGCATGGAGCGCTGGCTGAGCCGCCTGGACAGCAGCCGCTGGCTCGGACACGTCAAAGCCGCGCTCAGCACGGCGTGCCTGGCCGCTCAGTGCCTGGACAGGTGAGCACAGCGCACCTTGGTCACCTTTGTCACCTGTGCCGAGCCTCCAAAAAAAAAATCCAGGCGTCACCTGTGGCATCGGCCCGGCAGGGAGGGCTGCAGCGTGCTGGTGCACGGGGCCGAGGGGACGGACACGACACTGCTGGTGACAGCGCTGGCGCAGCTCATCCTGGACCCGTCCTGCCGCACCCTGCAGGGATTCCTGGCGCTGCTGCAGCGGGAGTGGATCGAGGTGAGGGCTGCGGGTCCATCGGGGGTGGGGATCTCAGCTCGGCTGGGCGCTCTCACCACAAATTCCCCTCAAAATCCCCCCTAAAATCCCGCTCAAAATTCCCCCAAATTCTCCTCAAAATTCTCCCCAAATTCTCCCCAAATTTCCCCCCAAAATCCCCTCAAAATTCTCCCCAAATTCCCCCAAATTCTCCCCATATTTCCCCCAAATTCCCCCCAAATTCTCCTCAAAATTCCCCCAAAATCCCCCCAAATTCTCCTCAAAATTCCCCCCAAATCCCCCCAAAATCTCCTCAAAATCCCCCCAAATTCTCCCCATATTTCCCCCAAATTCCCCCCAAAATCTCCCCCAAATTCTCCTCAAAATTCCCCCAATTTTTCCCCAAAATCTCCCCAAATTATCCTCAAATTCCTCCCCATTCTCCCAAAATCCCCCAAATCTCCTCATATAATCCCCCAAATTCTCCCATATTTCCCCCAAATTCCCCCCAAATCTCCCCAAATTCTTCCTCAAAATTCCCCCAATTTTTCCCCAAAATCTCCCCAAATTCTCCTCAAAATTTCCCCAATTCCCCCAAATTCTTCCAAATTTCCCCCTCAAATTTCCCCCAAAAATTCCCCAATTCCCCCCAAAATCCCTCAAAATTCTCCCCCAAATTCCCCCCAAAATCCCTCAAATTTTCTCCCCAATTCCCCCCAAATCCCCCCAAATTCTCCTCAAAATTCCCCCCAAATTCCCCCTCAAAATTCCCCCAAATCCCCCCAAAATCCCCCCAAATCCCCCCCCGCAGGCCGGGCATCCCTTCCACCTGCGCTGCGCCCGCTCCGCCTCCTCGCACGGGCGGGGCAAGCAGGAGGCGCCGCTTTTCCTGCTTTTCCTGGACTGCGTGTGGCAGCTGAGCCGCCAGTTCCCGCTGTCCCTGGAATTCGGGGAGCGGCTCCTGCTCGCCCTCTTCGACAACGCCTACGCCTCGTCCTACGGCACCTTCCTGTGCAACAGCGAGAGGGAGAGGTGGGTGCTCGCGCGGCCAAAAAAGCGCTCCCGGTGACAGCTGGGGGCTGCAAGTGTCCCCTCGGTGTCCCCAGGAGCCTGTGCCAGGTGAAGGAAAGGACGCACTCGCTCTGGGCGCGGCTGATCCAGCCCGAGGAGAGGCAGAAGTACCTGAACCCTCTGTACTCGCACAACCCGCTGGTGATCTGGCCCTCGGTGGAGCCCCAGAGCATCCAGCTGTGGCAGGGTGAGCGGGATCGTCCCAAAATCCACCCCAAATCCTCCCTCTGCTGTGGCAGGGTGAGCGGGATCGTCCCAAAATCCACCCCAAATCCTCCCTCTGCTGTGGCAGGGTGAGCGGGATCCCCCCAAAATCCACCCCAAATCCTCCCTCTGCTGTGGCAGGGTGAGCGGGATCCCCCCAAAATCCACCCCAAATCCTCCCTCTGCTGTGGCAGGGTGAGTGGGATCGTCCCAAAATCCACCCCAAATCCTCCCTCTGCTGTGGCAGGGTGAGCGGGATCGTCCCAAAATCCACCCCAAATCCTCCCTCTGCTGTGGCAGGGTGAGTGGGATCCCCCCAAAATCCACCCCAAATCCTCCCTCTGCTGTGGCAGGGTGAGCGGGATCGTCCCAAAATCCACCCCAAATCCTCCCTCTGCTGTGGCAGGGTGAGTGGGAGCATCCCAAAATCCACACAAAATCCTCCCTCAGCTCCAAGCAGGATCCTCCCAAAATTCACCCTCAGCTGGGTGAGTGGGATCATCCCAAAATCCTCCTTCAGCTCCCAGCTGGGTGAGCTGGACCATCCCAAAATCCTCCCTCAGTTCTGGCAGGGTGAGTGGGATCCTCCCAAAATCCACCCAAAATCCACCCTCAGCCCTGAGCAGGGTGAGTGGGACCATCCCAAAATCCTCCCTCAGCTCTGGCAGAGTGAGAGGGATCCTCCCAAAATCCACCCTCAGCTCTGAGCTGGATCCCCCCAAAATCCACCCTCAGTCCCGAGCTGGGTGAGTTTGATCCTCCCAAAATCCACCCCAAATCCTCCCTCCTCTCCCAGCAGGATCCCCCAAACCCCTCCCTCCTCTCCCAGGTTTGTTCCTCCGCTGGATCCGCCCTTCCCAGCACCTGGATGAGGCGTGGGAGGAAATCCAGAGGTTGGTGGAAGGAAAATCCCAGGAGAGCCCAGGGAAGAGGCAGAGCCAGGCCCTGCCTGAGCCCAGTGCTGGGAGAGAGGATGGAAAATGATGGGAAATGGCATCCCTGGGGGATTTTGGGATGAGGGGACACTGGAGAGGGGCTGTGCAGGACACGGAGCCCAGGACAGCTCGGGGACAGGGGACAGGTTCCTCTCCCAGGTTTTTGGGTGCTCATTTCAGTAAAATTCTCTCCCAGCCTCTGCCTGTGTCCTGCTCTTCCATGGGGAAGCTGCTCCTGCCCAGTGGGGTTTTGGGATTGCCTGAAGGGCAGGAGAGCACACGGAAACTCAGGAGAGCACACGGAAACTCAGGAGAGCACACGGAAACCCAGGAAATCCCACAAAAAACCAGTAGGTCACATAAAACCCCCCAAGAGATCACACAGAAACCCTGCAGATCCCACAAAAACCCCAAGAGATCTCACAAAAATCCTGCAGATCACACAAAAACTCAGGAAATCACACAAAACCCCCTAAGAGATCATACAAAAACCCAGCAGATCCCATAAAAACCCCAAGAGATCACACAAAAACCCCAAGAGATCACACAAAAACCCCAAGAGATCACACAAAAACCCAGAAAATCACCCAAAACCCAGGAGATCCCACACAAACCCTGCAGATCCCACAAAAAACACAGTAGATCCCAGAAAAACCCAGCAGATCACACGAAAAACCCCAGGAAATCACAAAAAAACCCAGCAGATCCCATAAAAACCCCAAGAGATCACACAAAAACCCAGAAAATCACCCAAAAACCCAGGAGATCCCACAAAAAAACAGTAGGTCACATAAAAACCCCCAAGAGATCACACAAAAACCCCAAGAGATCACACAAAAATCCTGCAGATCACACAAAAAAACCCAGCAGGACACCCCAAAACCAACAAAAATCACAGCAAATCCCAAAGGCTGCAGCCTCAGCCTGGGAATTCTGCCCTTGAGCCCAGATTTGAGGAAGGAAAGAGGAAGAAAAGCCAAAATCCCATCCTTTAGGAGAGACAGGAGGATGGGAGGGGGAGGATGTGCTGGGGCAGGAAACAACTGAAATAAATCACTGTGGAATAAAGGAATAACTGAAATAAATAATTAACAGTGAATTAAATCACTGGGAAATAAAGAAATCACAGTGAGATAAAGAAATAACAGTGAAATAATAACTGAAATAAATAAATCACAGTGAAATAAATAAATAACTGAAATAAATAAATAACTGAAATAAATAAATCACTGTGAAATAAATAAATAACTGAAATAAATAAATCACTGTGAAATAAAGAAATAAATAACAGTGAATTAAATCACTGTGAAATAAATAACTGAAATAAATTAATCACTGTGAACTAAATCACTATTAAATAAATCACTGTGAAAGAAATAAATCAATGTGAAATAAATAATTAAGTGAATTAAATCACAGTGAAATAAATAAATAACAGAGAAATAAATAAATAACTGTGAAATAAAGAAATCACTGAAATAAATAATTAACAGTGAATAAAATCACTGTGAAATAAATCACTGAAATAAATAATTAACAGTGAAATAAATAACAGTGAAATAAATAAATGTGAAATAAATCAGTGTGAAATAAGTAATTGTGAAATAAATCACTATTAAATAAATCACTGTTAAATAAATAACTGAAATAAATTGATAACAGTGAATTAAATCACTGTGAAATAATAAATAACTGAAATAAATAACAGTGAAATAAATAAATCACTGTGAAAGAAATAATTAACAGTGAATTAAATCACAGTGAAATAAATAACTGAAATAAATTAATCACTGTGAATTAAATCACTGTGAAATAACTGAAATAAATAAATCACTGTGAAATAAATAAATCACAGTGAATTAAATCACTGTGAAATAATAAATAACTCTGAAATAAATAACAGTGAAATAAATAAATCACTGTGAAATAAATCACTATTAAATAAATCACTGTGAATTAAATAAATCACTGTTAAATAACTGTGAAATAAATAAGTGAAATAAATAAATAACTGTGAAAGAAATAAATAACAGTGAATTTAATCACTGTGAAATAAATAAATAACAGTGAAATAAATAAATCACTGAAATAAATAAATAACTGTGAAATAAATAACAGTGAAATAAATAAATCACTGTGAACTAAATCACTGTTAAATAACTGTGAAATAAATAAGTGAAATAAATAAATAACAGTGAAATAAATAAATAACAGTGAACGAAATCACTGTGAAATAACTGCAATAAAGAAATCACCAAGTGTGCAGTCACTGTTCCATGAGGAGAGCGGGCTCAGGGCTCAGCCCAGCAGAGAAACACAACAAAACAATTCCTGGCTGCTGCTTTTCCAGCATTTCCACACGGCAGGGCTGGGCCCAAAGCTCGGGAGGATCCCTGGGAAGGAGCTCAGGGATGGGGAGGGGATCCAGGAGGGGATCCAGGAGGGGATCCAGGAGGGGATCCAGGAAGGGATCCAGGAGGGGATGCAGGAGGGGATGCAGGAGGGGATGCAGGAGGGGATGCAGGAGGGAATGCAGGAGGGGATGCAGGAGGGGATGCAGGAGGGGATCCAGGAGGGGATCCAGGAGGGGATCCAGGAGGGGATCCAGGAGGGGATCCAGGAGGGGATCCAGGAGGGGATCCAGAGGGGATCCAGGAGGGGATGCAGGAGGAGCAGAATTGCTCTGTCACTGCATGGGTGCGGAGCAGAGCTGGCAAAACAAAACCCTTGGGTTAATTTTGGTCCACACAGGGAAAAAAAATTCCAAAAAAAATTCCACAGAAGTGTTTTCTTTGTGTTTACAAGAGATTTCCATTTATTTCCTGGTTTTTTTTCCCCCCTATCCCCATGGTTTAGAAACAAACCCAGCAGGCAAGAAGCCAACCCAGTTCACTTTTATTCCAGTAAAAAACCATCCCAGCCCTTTGGAGCTGCTGAGAATTCCCAAAAAAAAAAAAAACAAAACATTTCAGGCCTTTCCAGCTGTCCTGCCCGTGGCTCCAAGGGGTTGGAGAAGGGAAAAGAAGAGGAGAGGAGAAGGAAATTCCCTCCTTCAGGCTTCAAACTCGAACTCAAAGTACTGGGGGTCGAAGTAGTGGATGCGGACGTAGCCATCCTCACCCCCACTGCTGTAGCTGCAGGGAGGAGCAAAGGGAAAAATCAGGGAAAGAATGGGAATTCTGGACCCACCAGCCCCTCCTGGAATTGAGAAAGGAATCACAAATGGGGGGGAAAAAAAAAATGATCAGTGATTAGTGAGTGTGAGCGGGAAATGGGGGAGTTCAGGTGGTGATCCCATCACAGGAATGCTGTGGGTGTGGGATATCCCAAATAAAAAGTGGGATTGGGAGGGTTGGGAGCACTGCAGGAGCCTCTCAGTGTAGGGTTCCACCATGGGGGTTATGGAAAAGCAGGCCTGGAAGGTTCTAGAATTGGCCTTTTCCCTGGGCCTGGAGGGGAGCATGGAAACACATCCAGGACACCTGAGATAAAAGAATGCTGGGTTTGTGACCTTCTGGAGCAATTGTGTGAGGATATTGTGGTTTGTGCCCTTCCAGGGCATTGTTCACCTGTTCCCATCCCAGGGAACATCTGGGCAATGCTGCAGGTGACTGGGGACACTCTGGGATCTTTCCTCTTTCTATGAGGTCGTGTCCTGGTTCTGTGCTGGGGTTTAAGCGATTTTTACTGCACAAAAATAGGTCTCTGCATTTCTCTGTAGGGTTCCACCATGGGGGTTCAAGAAAAGCAGACCTGGAAGGTTCTAGAATTGGGTTTTTTCCTGGAGGTGAGCATGGAAACACATCCAGGACACCTGAGATAAAAGAATGCTGGGTTTGTGACCTTCTGGAGCAATTGTGTGAGGATATTGTGGTTTGTGCCCTTCCAGGGCATTGTTCACCTGTTCCCATCCCAGGGAACATCTGGGCAATGCTGCAGGTGACTGGGGACACTCTGGGATCTTTCCTCTTTCTATGAGGTCGTGTCCTGGTTCTGTGCTGGGGTTTAAGCGATTTTTACTGCACAAAAATAGGTCTCTGCATTTCTCTGTAGGGTTCCACCATGGGGGTTCAAGAAAAGCAGACCTGGAAGGTTCTAGAATTGGGTTTTTTCCTGGAGGTGAGCATGGAAACACATCCAGGACACCTGAGATAAAAGAATGCTGGGTTTGTGACCTTCTGGAGCAATTGTGTGAGGATATTGTGGTTTGTGCCCTTCCAGGGCATTGTTCACCTGTTCCCATCCCAGGGAACATCCAGGCAATATTCCAGGTGACTGGGGACACTCTGGGATCTTTCCTCTTTCTATGAGGTCCTGTCCTGGTTCTGTGCTGGGGTTTAAAAAATTTTCACCGCACAATAAAAATCTTCAAAAAAAAACTCCTCCATCTCCTAGAAAATTTCTATAAAATCCACCTTCTATAAAATCCCATTAAAAATCTTCAAAGGAAACTTCTCCATCTCCCACGAAATCCATGAAAGCCTCACACAAACACCACAGCTCACCTCTTGCCATCGGGGTGGAAGGCGACGCTGTTGATGGGCCCGAAGTGGCCCTTGACCCGCCCAAACTCCTCCTCAAAGGCCAAGTGGAAGAACCTGGAAGGAAGGAATTCCAATTGGAAGGGGTAAAAACTCCAAAAAAAGGAGCTCAGAGGGTTTTTCCAGGACTGCAAAATCCCAGAAGGAAGGGAAGTGCAAGGCCTGGGATGTGAGGATTCAGGGAAGGGACGGACCTGGCCTCGAATTTGCCGATCCTGGTGGAGGTGGTGGTCACATCCATGGCCTCCTGGCCTCCTCCCAGCACCACCTGCAGGGCACAGAAAGCAGGGAAATCACAGCCTTTCAGGGCTTCCCTCTGGGATTCAGGGATTTAGGGAATTCCTGGAATCGCTGAGGTTGGAAAAGAACTCCAGTATCGAGCCCAGCATTGATCCTCACCTTGAAACCAGAGCAGAGCAGGGAGTGCCACAGCCTGAGGTTCCCTGGGTACTTCCAGGGGTGGGGACAGCCCCCAGCACTTCCCAAAAATCCCACAAATCCCAAAAATCCACCAGCAGGCCTCAGAGCAATCCCCACCTCCCTCACCCATTCGATGGGAGAGCCCAAACCTCGCTCCCTGAGCAAAACCCCCCACGCTCATTCCAGAGTCCTTTAAGCTGGGCTTAAATCCTTTTAAGTCCAGGTTTGAAGCTGGATTGGGAGCACTCACAATGCAGGGATCACAGGATAAATGATACCCTGAGGGAATTCATCCTTACATGGTCAAAAATCGGGGAGAGGGCAGCGGAGTTCACCGGCCGCTCCGTCCGGAACGTCTTCAGGTGCCCCAGGGATGTGCAGTCAAAGAGCTGAGAGGAGAGGGGGGAAAAAGGACATTAATTAATTAAATAACTCCCACAAATCCACCTGCAGGGCCTCACCTGCACGGGTGTTCCCTCTAGGAGTTCAAATCCCAAAAATATCCCCCTGAGGAAGGGGAATTTCTCGCGATCCAGGAGGGGAAAAATCGCGGATTTCTACGGGAACGCCAAAATATTTCATTTTCAACGCCTGGCTTCTCACTCAGCACCTCCCTCTTCTCCCTGAGCATTCCCAAAAGAGCTCAAATCCCTCTGTGAGCAGGGATCCAGGCAGGAAGTGCCCCCAGGATGCAGGGAAGGCTGACCTTGGCCGTGTTGTCCTTGGAGGCCGTGATGAACATGGTCATGTCCCGCGAGGTCTGGATGTCGTTGATCTGCTTGGTGTGCTCCTTGATGTTGGACAGCTGCTCCCCTGACTGCAGGGAAAGAGGGGATTTCAGGGAGCTGGGAAGGGAGTTCCTCATTAAAAATAACTTGGGAGATGGTGGGATGGAATCCTGGAATGCTCTGGGTTGGAGGAGAACTTGGATTTAATTCCACGCCCCTGTCACTTCCAGCCTCGCTCAGGGAAGCTTCGTGTTTTATCAGGGATGGGGAAGAGGAATTTCCAGGGAGTTGGGAAGAGATTTCCTCATTGAAAACAACCTGGGAGAACATGGAATAGGATCCTGGAATGCTCTGGGTTGGAGGGAATTTAGGAATGGATTTAATTCCACGCCCCAGTGCTGAGGTGTCACTTCAGGGGGAGCCTCATATTTTAACAGGGGAGGGGAACAGGAATTTTCAGGGAGTTGGGAAGGGATTTCCTCATTAGAAATAACTTGGGAGAACAAGGAATGGAATCCTGGAATGCTCTGGGTTGGAGGAGAACTTGGATTTAATTCCACGCCTCTGGATTTAATTCCACGCCCCTGTCACTTCCAGCCTCACTCAGGGAAGCTTCATATTTTATCAGGGATGGGGAAGAGGAATTTCCAGGGAGTTGGGAAGGGATTTCCTCATTAAAAATAACTTGGGAGATGGTGGGATGGAATCCTGGAATGCTCTGGGTTGGAGGAGAACTTGGATTTAATTCCATGCCCCTGGATTTAATTCCACGCCCCAGTGCTGAGGTGTCACTTCAGGGGGAGCCTCCTATTTTAACAGGGGAGGGGAAGAGGAATTTTCAGGGAGTTGGGAAGGGATTTCCTCATTAAAAATAATGTGGAGATCGTGGGATAGAATCCTGGAATGCCTTGGGTTGGAGGGAATTTAGGAATGGATTCAGTTCCAGGTTTCTGTGCTCTGTCACTTCCAGTCTTGCTTGGGGGAGCTTCATATTTTATCAGGAATGGGGAAGAGGAATTTTCAGGGAGCTGGGAAGGGATTTCCTCATTAAAAATAACTTGGAGATCATGGGATAAAATCCTGGAATGCTTTGGGTTGGAGGGAATTTAGGAATGGATTTAAATCCATGTCCCTGTGTTGAGGTGTCACTTCCAGCCTCACTCAGGGTGGAATATTTTAACAGGGGAGGAGAAGAGGAATTTTCAGGGAGTTGGGAAAGGATTTCCTCATTAAAAACAACCTGGGAGATGGGAAGTGATTCCCTCATTCCAAACAACCTCAAGATCATGGAATAGAATCCTGGAATGCTTTGGGTTGGAAGAGAATTTAGGAATGGATTCAGTTCCATGTCCTTGTGTTGAGGTGTCACTTCCAGCCTCACTTAGGGGAGCCTCATGTTTTATCAGGGATGGGAAAGAGGAATTTTCAGGGAGATGGGAAGGGATTCCCTCATTCCAAACAACCTCAAGATCATGGAACAGAATCCTGGAATGCTTTGGTTTGGAAGAGAATTTAGGAACGGATTTAAATCCATGTCCCTGCGCTGAGGAGTCACTTCCACCCTTCAACTCCCATTAGAACACAGGAGCCTCACACCTTAATTACCCTTAATTACCCTTAATTACCCTGCAGTTTGGAGCCCCAAAGCCCCCAATCCCAGCCCTGCTCCCCCTGGGAATGCTGGGAATGCTGCTCCAGGCCTGACCTTGGCACTGAACTGGTTGAGCTCGCCGTTCTCGTGGCCAGCGATGATGAACTCCCCGAGCGGGCCCCACACGGCGCTGGTGATCTTGGAGTCGCTGCACGGGATCTTCATGTAGGGCTCGTTGTTCTCTGGGAACAGGGATCAGATCCCAGCGTCCAGGAATGCTCTGAGCAGCCTGGGCTGTGCAGAGCTCTTGGTTGTACACAGGGAGAGACTGGGACTGACACAGAGATTGGGACTGACACAGAGCACTGGGACTGACACAGAGACTGGGACTGACACAGAGACTGGGACTGACACAGAGACTGGGACTGACACACAGACTGGGACTGACACACAGACTGGGACTGACACACAGACTGGGACTGACACACAGACTGGGACTGACACACAGACTGGGACTGACACACAGACTGGGACTGACACACAGACTGGGACTGACACACAGACTGGGACTGACACACAGACTGGGACTGACACAGAGAGTGGGACTGACACAGAGACTGGGACTGACACAGAGACTGGGACTGACACACAGACTGGGACTGACACACAGACTGGGACTGACACAGAGACTGGGACTGACACAGAGCACTGGGACTGCTGCTTTGGCCACTGCCCCATTGCCACTGCCCCATGGTCACTGCCCCATGGCCACTGCCCTATGGCCACTGCCCCATTGCCACTGCCCCATGGCCACTGCTATGGCTACTGCCCCATGGCCACTGCCCAATGGTCACTGCCCTATGGCCACTGCCCCATGGCCCCTGCCCCATGGCCACTGCCCCATGGCTGCTGTGCAGTGCAAATTCCCTTGATCCCATGCCACCCCCAGGCTGTGCCATCCCATAAACAGCAAAGATAAACAATCCCCTGGAAGGTCACACCCTACAATCCTCTCCCACAATGGGTGCAGAGGCCACAAAGCCATGATCCTCTTTGCCATGCCCATCCCTGGTGCCCTGGATGTGCTTCCTGGGCACCTCTGGCCCTTCCAGGCTGCTTTTCCATAGCACACGGAGTGGAACCCAACACAGACCCACACAGAGGGGTCGGATCCAGCATTCCCAAAACCAACACAGAAGGATCAGATCCACCATTCCCAAACCAACACAGATCCACTCAGAAGGGTTGGATCCAGCATTCCCAAACCAACACAGATGCTCCCAGAGGGGTCGGATCCAGCATTCCCAAAACCAACACAGATGCTCCCAGAGGGGTCGGATCCAGCATTCCCACACTCCCCGAGATCCCAGGGGTGCTCACCGATCTGGCTGGGGTCCCTGAGGTCGAAGAAGCTGACGAAGCACTGGTATCCCATCTGTTTGTCCGTGGAGAACATGATGATGTTGCCTCCGAAGTCGAAGCCGCACGTCCTGACGGCGGAGCTGGTCTTCACCAGCGCCAGCTGCTTCCCTGCGGGCGGCACGGAGATCAGGGATCGTCGGGAAAAGGCGGGAGAGGAGGGGGATTCGTGGCTGGGAGAGATGGGAGTGGTTGGGGAGGCTCTCAGGGAGCTTTTCCAGATTTTATCGTGGAATGGTTTGGGAGTGGAGGGGTTTAAAGATGCTTCCATCCATCCATCCATGCATCCATCCATGCATCCATCCCTCCATCCCTCCATCCATCCATCCCTCCATCCATCCATCCATCCCTCCATCCATCCCTCCATCCCTCCATCCATGCATCCATCCATGCATCCATCCATCCCTCCATCCCTCCATCATCCCTCCACCCATCCATCCAGGAATCACTGAGGGTTTTTCAGCCTTAATCATGGAATTTTTGGGGATGTTCTAGGGAATTCTGGGGGGGTTTTTGGGGGATTTTTTGGGAATTTTGGGGGATTTTTTGGGGGAATTTTGGGGGATTTTTGGGGAATTTTTGGGGGGATTTTTTGGGGAATTTTGGGGGATTTTTTGGGGATTTTTGGGGAATTTTGGGGGACCTTGGGGAAGATTTTTGGGAGATTTTTTTTTTTTGGGGAATTTTGGGGATGTTTTGGTTTTTGGGATTTTTTGGGGTGTTCTGGGATTTTTGGGAGGTTTTGGGAGGATTTTTGCAGGAGCTTTTAGGATTTTTAGGGGATTTTTGGGGATTTTGGGTGAATTCTTGGGGTTTTTTGCAGGAGTTTTGGGATTTTTGGGGGATTTTGGGGGATTTTTTGGGGGATTTTGGGATTTTTTGGGGGGATTTTGGGGATTTTTGGGGGGATTTTTTGGGGATTTTGGGGGATTTTTGCAGGAGCTTTTAGGGATTTTTGGGGGGATTTTTTGGGGGATTTTGGGTGATTCCTTGGGGTTTTTTGCAGGAGTTTTTGGGATTTTTTTGGAGGGGATTTTGGAGGATTTTTTGGGGGGATTTTGGGGATGTTTTTGGGAATTTTTTGGGGGGATTTTGGGAATTTTTTGGGGGGATTTTTTGGGGGAATTTTGGGTGATTCCTTGGGGTTTTTTGCAGGAGTTTTTGGGATTTTTTTGGGGGGATTTTGGAGGATTTTTTGGTGGATTTTGGGGATTTTTTTGGGGATTTTTTGCGGGAATTTTTCAGGAGTTTTTGGGGATTTTTTGGGGGGAGTTTTTAGGGATTTTTCAGGCGTTTGGGGGGATTTTTTGGGGCGGTTTGGGGGGATTTTGGGACAGCCTCACCTGTCTCACAGTCCCAGAGGCGGCAGCTGTTGTCTGCAGACCCTGTCAGGACGTGCCTGGTGTCCCCTGCGCCTCCAGTCAGGGAAAACCAACCCCAAATTCCACCCTCAGGACACTCAGGGAATGCTTGAAAACCAAATTCAAAAGGGGTTTTTTCTGGGGAAAATCCATCCCAGGAAAAGCCTGAAATTCCCATTGGAAAATCCCATAATTTCCCCATGGAATTTGAAGGAAAAATCTCAATTTTTTTGTAATTTTTTCACACTTTTTCCCCTGTGAAATTCCCAAATTTTCCCAGTTTTTCCCGAATTTTCCCAGTTTTTCCCAAATTTTCCAGGGAAGCAGAACAGAACCCAATAAACCTGAATATTTCTTGGGATTTTACCCCTAAAAAGTGGGAAAATGAGAGGCAGCAGAAGAGTTTAATGCTGGTGTTTTTTGGAGAGGAAAATGAGGAGCAAAAGGGAGGAATTATTGGGGATAAAAATGGGATTAAAAATGGGAGAAAAATGGGAGAAAAATGGGAGAAAAATGGGAGAAAAATGGGAGAAAAATGGGAGAAAAATAGAATAAAAAAATGGGATGAAAATGGGAGAAAATGGGATGAAAATGGGATGAAAATGGGATGAAAATGGGATGAAAATGGGATAAAAAATGGGATAAAAAATGGGATAAAAAATGGGATAAAAAATGGGATAAAAAATGGGAAAAATTGGGATAAAAAAGGGACAAAAATGGGATAAAAATGGGGTAAAAATGGGATGAAAAATGGGATAAAAAAGGGATTAAAAAAGTATAAAAATAGGATAAAAATGGGATGAAAAGGGATAAAAAATGGGCTAAAAATTGGGATAAAAATGGGATAAAAATGGGAAAAAAATGGGATAAAAATGGGATAAAAATAGGATGAAAACAGGATAAAAAATGGGAAAAATTGGGATGAAAAATGGATAAAAATGGGAGAAAAATGGGATAAAAATGGGATTAAAAATGGGATTAAAAATCCGACGAAAAATGGGGTAAAAATGGATAAAAATGGGGTTAAAAATGGGATGAAAATGGGATGAAAAATGGGATGAAAAATTGGGATAAAAATGGGATAAAAGCAGGATAAAAATGGGATAAAAATGGGAAAATTGAGATTAAAAAAGGGACAAAAATGGGATAAAAATGGGATTAAAAAGGTATAAAAATAGGATAAAAAATGGGATGAAAATGGGATAAAAATGGGATAAATATAGGATGAAATGGGATAAAAAATGGGAAAAACTGGGATAAAATTGGGGTAAAAAATGGGATAAAATTGGGATAAAAAATGGGATAAAAAAATGGGATAAAACCTCTTTTTTTCAGGAACCAAAGGATACAATCGGCATCCACACACCACACAGCTCCCGTGTGCCCATTGTACGTCCCCAACCTCTCCCCATTCACCGAGTACCAAACATTGACGATCTGCGAGCAGAGAAAAAAATAAAATAATTAAAATTAATTACCAATTTAAAAAAAAAATCAACTAATAACGACCGGCAGCGCGGCGAAACTCACGGGATCCTTGGCCACGGTGAAAAGCAGATCTCCCTCGCGGTTATATTTGATCTGAGTGATGGAACGCTCATGGCCTTGCAGCAGGATGGGTTTCTGTAATTAATGAGGGGGTAATTAATGAGGGGGGGTGGGGGAGGGGCGAGCGGCGCCCCCGGTCCGAGGCTCCTGGGGCGCGGGGGGCGGCTTCGCGCCCCACGCCCCCAGGAGCCTCGGACCGGGAGCGTGGAGTCCCCAAATCGCCGGTGGCCACCGCAAATCGCGACAATCGCGACCCCGCTCTCACCATGGCGGCCACGCTGAGGGGAAGAAGGGCGGCACTTCCGGGTTGGAGGCGTCGCGGCGGAAATACGTCACGGTTGCCATGGTGATGAGAGAGACTTCCGGTTGTAAACCGGAAGCGGAAGTGTTGCCATGGCGACTGTGGGTGAGGAAGGGGGAATGGCGGTGGGGAAGGCGGGGATTGGGGAGGGGGGGTTTAGGGGTGAGGGGGTTGTGGAGGGGGCGGGGGGTTTTGGGGGTGGTGGGAGGGGGTGGGAGAGTGGCGGGGGAGGAGATCAGGGGTCGTCGGGTTAAGGTTTGGGTTTGGGTTAGGGCCTAGGATTAAGGTTTAGGGTTTAGGGTTAGGGTTTAGGGTTTAGGGTGAGGGTTTGGGTTTAGGGTCAGGGCCTAGGGTTTAGGGTTATGGTTTAGAGTTAGGGTTAGGGCCTAGGGTTAAGGGTTAAGGCCTAGAGTTAAGGTTTAGGGTTTAGGTTTGGGTTACGGCCTAGGGTTAAGGTTTAGGGCCTAGAGTTTAGAGTTAGGGTTAGGGCCTAGGGTTAAATTTAGGATTAGGGTTTGGGTTCGGGTTCAGGGTTAGGGTCTAGGGTTTAGTGTTAAGGCCTAGAGTTAAGGTTTAGGGTTTGGGTTTAGGTTTGGGTTTGGGTTCAGGGTTAAGGCCTAGGGTTAAGGTTTAGGGCCTAGGGTTTAGGGTTTAGGGTTTGGGTTTAGGGTTATGGTTTATAGTTAGGGTTAGGGCCTAGGGTTAAGGTTTAGGGTTAGGGTTGATGTTTAGGGTTAAGGCCTAGAGTTAAGTTTTAGGGTTTGGGTTTAGGTTTGGGTTCAGTGTTAGGGCCTAGGGTTAAGGGTTAGGGTTAGGGTTTGGGTTTGGGGTTTAGGGCCTATGGTTAGGGTTTAGGGTTAGGGTTAGGGTTTAGGGTTAGGTTTCGGGTGCCCACAACCCCTGCACTGTGTGCGTTCATTTCCCTCTCAGTGTGTGTGTGAAGTGCCCTGGCTGTCCCTGATGTCCCAGGTATCCCTGGTAGTCCCTGTTGTCTCTCACGTCCCTGTCCCTGTCCCCAGGCCAGGCTGTGTCCCTGCTGTCCCTCATGTCCCTGTCGCTGTCCCCAGGCCAGGCTGTGTCCCTGCTGTCCCTCATGTCCCTGTCGCTGTCCCCAGGCCAGGCCGTGTCCCTGCTGGCGGTGGCTCTGCTCTGGGGTGGCTCTGGTCCCTTCCTGCGGGCGGCAGCTGCGGGGCTGGAGCGGCCGCGGGCCCGGGGGAGCCTCGGGCGGCTCCTGAGCGAGCTCCGCTTCCTCATCCTCAACCCCAAGGTGAGAGCCCGGGAACTGAGATATCCCAAATTCCTCAACCCCAAAGTGAGCCCGTGGGATCCTCCCTGATCCTAGAACTGAGATATCCCAAATTCCTCAACCCCAAAGTGAGCCCCTGGGATCCTTCCTGCTCCTAGAACTGAGATATCCCAAATTCCTCATCCCCAAAGTGAGCCCCTGGGATCCTCCCTGATCCTGGAACTGAGATATCCCAAATTCCTCATCCCCAAAGTGAGACCTTGGGATCCTCCCTTCTCCTGATACCCTTCCTGGAACTGAGATATCCCAAATTCCTCATCCCTATGGGGTCGGGGGAGCCTCAGGCAGCTCCTGGCTGAGCTCCTCTTCCTCAGACTCAGCCCCAAGGTGAGACCTTGCTATTCCTGGGATCCTTCTCTTCCTGGAATCCCTTCCTGAAATTTAAATATCCCAAATTCCTCATCCCTCTGGGGTCGGGGGAGCCTCAGGCAGCTCCTCAGTGAGCTGCACTTCCTCAGACTCAGCCCCAAGGTGAGACCTCATCATTCCCTGGGATCCTTCCTGCTCCTGGAACCGAGATATCCCAAGTTCCTCATCCCTGAGGGGCTGGGGTTGCCTCCAGCAGCTCCTGGACGAGCTCTGCCTCCTCAGACTCAACCCCAAGGTGAGACCCTGGGGTCCTTCCTGCTCCTGGAACTCAAATATCCCGAATTCCTCATCCCCAAAGTGAGCCCCCACTCTTCCTCAGGATCCTTCTGTTCCTGGAATCCCTTCCTGAAATTTAAATATCCCAAACTCCTCATCTTTCTGGGGTCGGGGGAGCCTTGGGCAGCTCCTGAGTGAGCTCTGGTTCCTTGGACTCAACCCCGAGGTGAGACCCCGGGATCCTTCCTGCTCCTGGAACTCAAATATCCCAAATTCCTCATCCCTGCAGGGCCTGGGCTGCCTGAGGCAGCTCCTGCCTGAGCTCCTCTTCCTCAATCCCGACCCTAAAACCGAAATATCCCAAATTCCTCATCCTCAGTGTCTCATTCCTTCTCCCCATGCAGAATCCAGACCTTTCCAGAGGTATCCTGTGATTCCCTGGATCCTCTGAGCTCAGGGCTTGGCTCTGGGATCCCCCAAATGCCCGAATTTTGGGTGCCAACCACTGAAATTTGTGTTTTCCTGCAGTACCTGGTGCCCTTCCTGCTCAACCAGGCTGGATCCCTGCTCTTCTACCTCACCTTGGCCTCCACAGGTCAGGCCCAGCTGCTTTTTTTGGGGGGGTTTAGGGGATTTTTATGGGATTTTATGGGATTTTATAGGATTTTTTGGGGATTTTTGTGGGATTTTATGGGATTTTTGGGGATTTTTTGGGGATTTTTTGGGATTTTATGGGATTTTTTGGGATTTTATGGGATTTTTTTGAGATTTTATGGGGATTTTTTGGGGGGATTTTTGGGGGATTTTATGAGATTTTTTAATGGGACTTTTTGGGATTTTTGGGGGGATTTTTAAATTGTGATTTCTTGGGAATTTTGGGGATTTTATTGGGATTTTTTTTTGATTCTATGGGATTTTTGGGGGGATTTTATGGGCTGTTTTTGGGATTTTATGGGATTTTTGGGGGGATTTTCCTAATGTGATTTCTTGGGAATTTTTGGGATTTTATTGGGATGTTTTTGGGATTTTTTGGGGATTTTATGGGATTTTGTTATGGGACTTTTTGGGATTTTATGGGATTTTTGGGGGGATTTTTCTAATGTGATTTCTTGGGAATTTTTGGGATTTTATTGGAATTTTTTTTGGATTCTATGGGATTTTTGGGGGGATTCTATGGGATGTTTTTGGGATTTTATGGGATTTTTGGGGGATTTTATGAGATTTTTTTATGGGACTTTTTGGGATTTTGGGGAGGAATTTTAAAATGTGATTTCTTGGGAATTTTTGGGATTTTATTGGGATTTTTTTTTTTATTTTATGGGATTTTTGTTTGGATTTTTTAATTGTGATTTCTTGGGAATTTTGGGGATTTTTTGGGGATTTTATGGGATTTTTGGGGGGATTTTAAAGCTGTGATTTCTTGGGAATTTTATGGGATTTTATTGGGATTTTTTTTTTATTTTATGGGATTTTTTGGGGGGATTTTTCTAACGTGATTTCTTGGGAATCTTTGGGATTTTTAATGTGATTTTTCTTGGATTTTATGGGGTATATTTTGGATTTTATGGGATTTTTGGGCAGGATCACTGCATTTGTTGTGCCTTCTGCTGCTTCCCTGGATATCTGGGAACGTTTTCCACAGGCAGCAGAGATAAAAGTCTGGAAAAACTGCTTTAATTCCAGAAACTTGAGAACCTTTTCCTTGAAATTCATGGGAAAACTTTGGGATTTTCCATGGGGGTCGGTGCCTGGGCCAGACACCAAGCAGCTCCTTTGGAATAATCCCAGAAATTCCCAAATTTCTCCGTTCTGCCCTTGCATTCCAGAGCTGAGCCTGGCAGTGCCGCTCTGCAATTCCCTGGCCTTGCTCGTGACCTTGGGGACCGGGAAAATCCTGGGAGAGGACATTGGGGGGAAAGGTGAGTCCCACTCAGGAATCTGCTGTGCTTTGATTTGATTTGATTTGATTTGATTTGATTTGATTTATTATTGGGAAATTCCAGTCCCCAGGGGCTGGGGAGCAGCTGCAGGCTTTGGTTTGAGCCCATTCCCAGTTTTTGTTTTTCCCTGTTGTTCCCACAGGAGCCGTGGCGGGAATGCTGCTCACCGTGCTGGGAGCGTCGCTGTGCGGCTGCGGCCTGAGCGGGCAGAGCCGGGCCTAAGGTCAGCTCAGAGCCGGCCTAAGGTCAGATCAGAGCCTGGCCTAAGGTCAGATCAGAGCTGGGCCTAAGGTCAGATCAGAGCCGGCCTAAGGTCAGATCAGAGCCTGGCCTAAGGTCAGATCAGAGCTGGGCCTAAGGTCAGATCAGAGCCGGCCTAAGGTCAGATCAGAGCCGGGCCTAAGGTCAGCTCAGAGCCGGGCCTAAGGTCAGCTCAGAGCCGGGCCTAAGGTCAGATCAGAGCCGGCCTAAGGTCAGATCAGAGCCGGGCCTAAGGTCAGCTCAGAGCCTGCCTCAGAGCTGGGCCTAAGGTCTGATCAGAGCCGGGCCTAAGGTCAGATCAGAGCCGGGCCTAAGGTCAGCTCAGAGCCTGCCTAAGGTCAGATCAGAGCCGGGCCCAAGGTCAGATC